>WKFP01014649.1:29195-69452 GCA_011057875.1 Pterocles orientalis | reverse complement strand
TTGCTTGGTTTTTCCCCAAGGATACCTGCCACCCTGGTGGAAGGCTCAGAAGCATCAGCTGGAACTGAAAACACCCATCAAATTTATTGATGCTGGACAAAAAAAAAAAAAAAGCCCTTTGTATTTAAGCATTGAAAAGAAAATAACTAGGGGGAGAAGGTACCAATCCCTTTACAAAGCTCAGAGGAAAAAAAAGATCCATATCAGAAAATATAAAATGATTTTGGCATTAATGAAAGCAGCTGAGCCCATGAAAGGCATTTTCAAAGCTGTGCATACAGATGTGCACACACACGCCAGCACCGATCCCGTTAGAAACCATTTCTCAATAATGGGATTTGCAAGCAGAACTGCCTTTGTATGACTCCGAGCATCCTTCAGGGTGGAATAACTCCACTCTGTAAAATCCATGCCATCCGCACTCTAAACCGCTGCCGTCACCTCTGCCCAAACAAACGCCCCATCTTTCCCTCTGCTCCTCCTCTTCTCCTGAGCAGCAAAGCAGCATCTGCAAAACCAGAGGTCCTGTGAAGCATCCGATCACTCCTGGATTGCTGATGCAAGGGTGTTTGCAAGAGGATTATCCCATTTGCTGCTTCTACGTCAAACAACCCAAATATCAGGGCTGCTACTCTCATTACGTTGAAAATTACCCAAGAGCTCATTATTTAAATGACCTCATGGAAGTCCAGCTGGAATCTCCCAACCAGTTTCCAATGTGTCCCAGATCCATGGGACGGGACGAATCCCTCCTGCACAGCCATCTCGGGGTTGACTGGCTTCCCTAAGGGAAGAGCAACCATCACCAACAGGCATTTGGGAGAAGCCTTCAGCAACTGGTTCCCGAGAACTTCAACCCTTCTCTGGCCTACAGCAGAGACATTTATACCTTTTCCATTCAGGCACTTAAGGGAGGAGCCTAAATTAACTCTCTAGACTTTCCATGCACCCAGCAGAGCCCCTGGGATAGGATCCAAAGCTCCCGAGACAGGACAGAGGGAGGCTAAAAGCACCAGAATTAAATACTTGAGGTGGGATGGGGTGAACACCTCCGGAGCAATGGAAAAACTCATCTTACAAGTGGTTGTATCTACCACTTTTCACGGTAGATTAGGCACATCGCCGCTTCCCTCACACTTTCATGGGTGGGAACACCACCGGACAGAGAACCCCGTCGATCCAGAGCGGGGTCCTGCTCATCCCATCAGGTCATGAGCCAAACCTTGGGAAGGGTTAGACACCGCACTGGGCAGCGAGGGGCTGTGGCCGGCCAACGGCAAATACCAGCGAGTCTGCACCAGAAATAACAGGAATCATGAAGAAATTTCCATTCTGTAAAAAAAATTCACATGTGCCAGGGTTATAAATGGCTTGCAGGCACAAGCAGACCTTGAATGTGGAAAAATTGGTTTGGGAGGAATGGGAAGGAGAAAGATTTTTTTGTTTATTTGGGTTTTTTTAATCTCAACAGATTTTTTCCAAAGGCTTTAAAACTCACATCTCAACAGACCGCTTAAGATACACTGTGCCCGAAGGAGAGCAGACTTTGGATTGCAAAATGAAATGTCAGGAAGGATGTTCTCCTCATATATCCTCATTTTTCCCAGCCCCACCACTCGCATTGCCGTGCAATTCGGATAAATCATTATTCTATCAGGACTGACTACAATAACTCCAGTTTCTATTTTGCTATAAAATCTTTACTTCTCTTGAAAATTTCTAGCTTGAGGATGGGCTGTCTATTCTCTCCCCCCTCCAGCACACACATCCTCTTCTATCCAACTATTTCCTTTCTTCGTACCGTGGGCACGCTCGCGGGAACGCCTCTGTTGTGCTTTTTTCAATGACACTACATCAGATAAGCAGTATTATCACTCGATCTAAGCAGAAGGAAAGAAAAGCAGCTCAGCTGAAGGAAATGCCAACGTTGGGTCACATCGTACTAAGAAAATAAATGTTAATTATTCATTTTCTGAAAATAAATGCAATTCTCATCCCTGTGGCCCTTAACCTGGGCGTCCATCTGCCTCTAGGGAAAGACTGATCATTGAACAGTCTGAAAAACCCCAAAGGGGAGAAACCTTCACGGAAAATTAACTGGGAGATGCTGCAAGCTGAAGAATTAATTTCCATCTCTCCATTTCTGCCTGTGCCACGTTCTGTACTGTGCGTTTTCCTCTGGACTTTCCGACATTTAGAAGCATTTGGCAGCTCATTAAATTCTGCACGTGAGGCGATCCAGCCCCAAGAAACTGTCACACTTGCAGCGGTAGTTCACGAGGGTCATGTACCCTCTGGTTTCTATGAAGAAGAACGCCACCATTGCTTTGTGCAGTTTCTTGCCGTGCGGATGTCTTCGAGTGATGCTACGTGTAAACTGGGAAAGTAAAATGGACACAGCTCACCTACGACACACACCTTGTAAAGAACCACCGTCACGTCTGGTCCTGTCATGTCATGTCAGTATTTTATCCATAGGTTCTTGGAAATTTTCTCCGTGTAGAACTGGACAGCCTCTCCCTTCCCAAGGGGACCAGCATGGAGCTGGGTGATGTCCTCTGAGAAAGAACCGACTCTGCTGTGGGCTTTTTCCCCTCATTTAAACGAAAACACGTTGTTTTATTTAGACAGAAGGATGGTGGCAGCAGCACTTGGCAAAGAATTTCTAGCCGATTGTAACTTTTTCCTGGAAAATGCACTGCACTCATTTGATAGGAATGGCCTAGGACATGACCGGCACGTGGAGATCGTTCCTGGGCGGCGGTCTTTGAGGATGTGCTGCGGGATCACAGACTTTTTCCATCTTAACTCATGGGTAAAAGTTACTCCCGGGGAGATTCCGATTAGACACAAGAGGAAAATTTTTCACAGTGAGAACAACCTCCATTATTCCAAGCCATCGGAATAATCTCCCCAGGGAAGTGGTGGATTCCCCACCGTCGGACACTTTTACGATGGCAAAAGCCATCTCGTCTAGACCGTGCTTTTGCCAAGAAAGGTTGGACCAGGTGATCCCTGAGGTCCCTTCCAACCTGGGATTCTCTGACCTGTGATTCATGCACCAAGAAGAAACCAGTCTCCAAAGTGGGCTCTTCTGAGGAGTTTTAAGAGCACTGGGGCCAAGACATTTTTGGCAGAAGGAAGTTAATCGCATGCAAAAAGGAAAGAGCTCCAGAGGAGTTAGAAAATGATGTCATCCTTCCTCCGCATTGAATGCTAGGACAAGGCACTCGGAGCTTGAATTTGTGAGGTGAGGAGCACCTGCTATCTCAGATGAAAACAGTAGGTCTTCCCAGAAGAAACAGTCGTGCTATCCAATTCCTCCCTCCTGCTGGGGTCCCCAGGAGGCCCCAGTGACAAGACTTGATGAAAGGAGAAGACAGTTTCCCTGCAGCCACCTCCCTATTTTTGTTGCCTCATGTTTGCTACAGAAAAACAAAGAGGGAGCCAACGGTGACAGCAACAGCAAGAAAGGAAAACCTTGTTCTTCTAAACAAGAACCTCCTTCTTCTAAAGCAGGAAAGAAAATATTGTCCTAATGGAAGGAGGTGAGAAAGGCAAAATTTGTCTCCATCTTGGCAGTCGGAGCTGGTCCTGAGACTCACATGCAACCATCTCCCATCCAGCCCTTCCCGTATTCTTCTAAATGGTTGGACTGAACGAGCTTCCTCTTCCCTTCATCTGCTAATGTTTAAAACACGTGCAAACTTTCGCATCACAAATCCCAGGGAAATATCACAACACTTACGGTCAGTGTCGGGTAACCCACGGTAACTCCCCCGTATTTTACTGAAACTATAGAGAGGCTACACGCAGAGCAGAATCCCAAATCTTTGGAGATAATTGGCATGTTTGGTTTTTTGCAAGGGTCTGAAAAAAGAAGAAGGGCCTTCAGTACAGTAAGCTAATGTCTGAATTCAATGCCGGAACCAAACTCCTTGGTTCAGTCTCATTTTACCCTAAAATGATGGAGCTGAAAGGAACTAACACAAAGAGAATTAAGAACAACTATAAAAAGCTATAGCTCAGTCTCACCTGTTCTTTTTTTTTTTTAAAAAGCTTAAAAGTCACTTTGTGCATGTGGACAGAGAGTTATGTGCCCAGCAGAGATACCGGGAGCGTCTGCACTATGGCCAAGCAGAGCAAGAAGGCCAAGCCAGGTTCTCCATCACTTTTCAAGGCTCCTAGTTAGGGGTCCTGGGAGACCCACAGGCAATGAGCAGAACTACATGGAGGGGAACTGTGGGAATCAGACTAATCTGCAAGAAAATGGTGAGTCATTGGCTAGGAGAAGATGGGTTGTGTGGGCTTTACACCACGATGGAAAATACCCAAGGATGATAACTTTGGATGGTCTCATTAATTGGAGAAGGGGAAAGACTCTGAGGCAAGACAGAGTATCCAAAACCTAAACCATGTTTCTGTGGAAAACAGTGATGTATTTAATAGTTTGGATTCTCAAACACTAAACCCCTCTCTTCAAGAAAAAAAAAATACACCTCTGAGTATGTAATTATACATAAATAAAACAACAACAGAAACGACAAATTAAAAAAAAAAAAAACACAACAAAATCTTTGCTCCAAAACACAACCAGCTTAAGTCAGGAGCCATTCCTTTCAGATTCAAAATATTTTACTGAATTTGCAAAAGCCTCCCACATTTACAGAAAAAAAAAAAAAAAAAAGAATTACCATGCTGGATCTGGTTCATGGATCATCTCAACAAATGCCACGTCTTTCAAAACAGACAGTCCCAGATCTTCACAGAAAAGGAAGAAGAAATTTAATCCCAGCCAACTGGCCCCAAAAGAAAGTTTTCTTTTGAATTCCCTTGGAACAATGACTGGCTCACATCTCAGAAGATAAGAGTTCTCAAATTTAGTGGATCATTATCAAGTTACTAAGGTCTTGGCTTGGATGTGCCATGACACGAACTTCCACAGTTTAGTGAGTTATCCTTCAATCAGACACTAAAAGAATGAAAAACATCTGGATAAGATTATATTTATTGGGATCCTTTCTCCACTGAGTCTGCCTTCAGTTTCCTCCCCTTATAAAATGGTACAAGAATAGTTTAGATCTCGAACTGGCAGCTCTGATCTTTCTTAGCAATCCTGGTAACGACAGACAGAAATATCACCTTTCCTGCTCTGGGCTGCGAACCGCACACAGAAATAAGGTGCCGTCATCAGACAGGTTTTACTCCCTGTTAACTGCGAACCAAAGGGATGAATCTTCAAAAAAAGAGCCTCAAGTCTGCGGTTCATTTATTATAATCCCATTTTACAAACTTTGTTTGAACATCAGGGAACAGATTCCATTTTCAGGCTGAAAACAAGTAACTGGTGCTGCTCTGGAATGTGCCATGTGTTTCGTTAGAAAAAACATATTTGTAACATCTGCGTGTTGTGGCAGAAGGAACTCTGGGTTTCTAGACGGAAAATAATTAAAAACAACTTGCATTGTATCTAGTTGATGATAAGAGTCAGATAGATATACACGGTAGCTTTAAGTACAACAATATGCTCACAGTTATGTGGTCAAGGATGTGACCGAGCTCCATCTGCCTCCCCCAGATGCACACGGAGCCGTTTGATCCCGGATGGGCACCATGAGGAGCCACCTCAAGGGAGGAAACGCAGAGGAAGGGAAACCACCGATCGTGCTCCTCTTGCTCCTCTCAACTTCTCGACATCCTAAAATTCTCCATCAGCTGAAAACTACTGCAAACAATCTGGGAGAGGAACTATTCTTGCATGACTCTGGATCTCACTGCAGTCTCGATCTCAACTCATATACAGCTGCGTGTCTACATCACGAGATGTGATGACGACAGACGAAAGGATGAGATGCAACCATGATAATGGGAAGCAACCATGAGGACTGACTTGATGAATCTCGCCTTAGACACAGAAAACAGCGCTTGCCAGTGACCTCTGTGTGCCACCAGACTTCCAGAGGTCAATCTACACATCTCCTCTGAAGGACCCGGGTCTCAAATCCCACCTCTGACCAGCCAAGAGCATCCTCGCATCGTCACCGAGACATAGGCTCCTTCCATCACAGAAATAGTGGCTCTGGCCAAGGCACTTCCATCAGATCTGTTCCCAGCTCTTATAAAAAGTGACTACTCTGGATTGTAAGCACAAAACTCTTTCCAGACCAGACCTAGCGGTGGCCCAGCCCTTTCACAGCAGTTGCTCTGAAGGAAGCAGTGTGGTGAGGATACACCTCGCTGCAGCCCCTCAGCCCTGCCCACACCTGCAGAAAGGACCCTTCCATCCCCATGCCCCTCAGAAATTGCTGTCTGTCATTTTTCCTTTTACAATTTGAATTATTGAAACCCCAAACTGGCTTGGGCCAAGTTACATGGCAGGTCACAGACTGTCTCAAATTTTTGGCTGACCTTCCAAATCAACTCACGCGCAAAATCGTACAAAAATCCCTTCGTGTCCTTGTTCTAAATATTACTACTTTTATTTTTTTTTTAAATTATCATCATTGTCTAACAGAAAATCAGAAATGGCTGGCATGCCTTGTACCCCCCGAGCCAGTCTGATGCGGAGGTACCCAGGACCGAGGAAATTTTGCCATGTGCGACAATTCCTCCTGCGACAGCAAACACTGGCATGTTTTGGAGCAGGATACGAACACAAACTCCAGGCGTTAAAGAAATGAGCCTGCAACAGCATGCTATGGGATAGGCAGAGATAAACACAGGCAGAGCGCCAGGATGGGCTGTCTGCTCTCCTTGGATTCGCCTGGATCCCGTAGGCAGAAAAACCAAGAGGTAACTCCTACGGTTCATTCCAGCAGCTACGCTGGCAAACTGAAAAAAAAAAAAAAACCAACAAACCCAACATCGTTATCTGCAGGCAGATTTATCTGGGGTCAGTGCAGTTCTTCACTACCCAGTGCTGAGAACTCCTCCTTCATAGTTTGTTGTTTTTTGGTTTTTTTTTTTCTTTTTTCCCCATTATACTGAATTCCCCAAAGCACCAGCAGGATTGAGATAACAAGCCTCTTCGTTATGCCTTCAATCTGATTTGCCAACATGCATATGTTAAAAACATATGCTGGTGCTCGAGCCAAAACCAATCTGCCAGATTCAATCACAGAACTGACTTTCAGGGCGCAGTTGTAAAATCCTGACCGCCGAGCCCTGCCGTGTTTATGGAAACTGCCTGAAGCTCCTGAGTTACAACTGCGTGAACAAACAGCCAGGAAGAGAAATATTTTGGTGCAGTTCTGGAATACTTGAAAAACTGCTTCGTTAAGGATAACTGCAAAAGTTTGGTCAGCTAAACAAAGACAATGCTCAGCAAAGCAAAGGGTTTTCACAAGAAATAGGGAAATGTTTCCCATCTACCTTACAGCACAAGCCAAAATTTAATTCATATTTCAAAAAGAGCAATTTTCCCACACAAAATAATGCTATCTAGAGGCGAAACATTTCATGGCTATAAGATAATTATTTCATTTTTTTAGGACTAAGAAAAAAATTGATGAAACAACTGTTTCATCAATTTCAAGGGGGGTGGGACTGGATGGGCTTTAAGGTCCCTTCCAACCCAAACCATTCTGGGATTCTATGATTCTGTGACAATCACAGAAGGTCTCACAAAACAGCCAAAATTTAAGAGTCCGTTTTCTTGAACCAAAGGCAATCAAGCCCAAGGGTGTAGCATTTGTGAATGAACAGGCAGTAGCCTTCTCTCTAAGTCAGTGCCAGGTAAGATTAATTAATGAAAGATTAGAAGGAGTAACATCACTGCTGGATGAAATAGATGCCAGTGTGGCATTTTTTTTCCAATTTTGCAAGAGAACAGCACTTTGTCCAAATGGGAAGCTGCTCAATGAACATATTTCACCTCTACCTTCAAGAAGCTTCTGTTTTGTTCCTCAGTTCTTGTCTTAGAATATTGCAGAGTTGCTGTGCAGTGATGAAGGGGGAGTTGGGATTCATCCAAAGGTGTTTGGTGCCACCGATGAAGGAATGTGTTTCCATCTTTTACTGGAAAGCATCATGAGTTACATGCTTGCATTTTGCACTAGATAATTAAATAGTGCCACATAAGTGCATAGATATGAGAAATATAAGCAACAGAAGTGTCCTGAATTAAAAAAAAAACCTGTTGTGATGAAGTCAGTCCTTTATGCTCCTATCCCCATGGTTTTTATGGCCATACCAATGGCTATCAATGACCCTCAGCAGCACTACGAACAGACACAACTGCTTACCTGCAGGTTCTGATAACTGGCCTTAATTGGTAAAGCTCAAACTCTTTCAGTTTCCAAATATCCTAAATTTAGAGCATGCATGCATTAAATTTCAACATTTGGAGCTGGAGCGCTTCTCAGCAGATGCCGCAAATTCCAGCTCTTGACTCTGCTTTCAGCACGGCGACTGAGATGTGCCAGCACCGCTGCTGAACAGCCTCTTGCTTTGACTGTTCCAGCGGATGAGCTTCCAGTGAATGTCAAATAAAATTATGTTTCAATACCTCAATATATACCTGCAGGAGATTTTTCAGCAGAAAAATGGTCTAGCCAAGAACAGTGCAGACAGGACACATGTAAAGTTAATCTCAGAGGATTTTCCCACTTGGGTCTTAGCAACATCTATACTGAACTATAAAAACTCTTGTTTCTTTCTCTTAGAAAACGGTCCACAGATCTAAGGCCAGAGTTGTAGGGTTCCTATGATAACGAACTTACGCGCTGCAGACAATGGCCATAGCTGACAAAACATCATGAACTTTGGCAAGTCTGGTCTCAATCTTTCAAATGCTGTCAGCTCATGAAGCCAACTCACTCAACTGCTCTTCCAGTTGCTCCAGGACAATGTTCTCCACACAAGCATTGCAGAATCTAGCAGAGAACTTCAACCACCCCTCGAAACACATTTACTTCCACACCAGAAGTAGGGGGAACGTTCACAAACAACAATCTTGCAAATGAGAGATGCAAAGGCACTTACCTGCAAATCTAGAGGCAGTCATGCACGCAGTTCCTGGGACTATAAGCACAACCAGGAGGCCAGCAGCATAAGCAACACTTTCCGACACAGCAACTTATCATACTACCAAACTTTCATATCTCGTGTGGTCTGAACTACAGAGCTGCAGATTTTATGCTGAGTTTGCAAATGGTGCAATAAGACACCAGCAACGTTTGTTGATGCCCATGACATCTGCAGTACGGGCGAGGAGGTGGATTAAAAACCCCAACCGTCATACAGCTCTCCATCCCAAGGTTATCTGTGACCCCATCTCTCTCTGAAAGGGCACAGCTAAAGAGTCTTATATTAAGAGATTAGATAAACATCCTCATGGGGGGTAAGAGAATGGAGTTTTCCTAGGCACAGCTAAAACCTGTTCTTCCAACTGGTCCAACCGGCTCCATTCTGACCATCACGGAGGGTGCAGCACTGTGGTTACTGCAGGAACACGGAGGAATTTCAAGCTCCAGTTACCCACTCAGCTAATGACTAGCATGACAAAACGATAATTTTTGTTTCTAATACCAACTTAGAAGGATTCTTTTTTCTTTTCAGCCCCGTTAAAATTCTGCTGCCACGGAGCAGATCTAAAGCCACCAAGCGTCGATGAACAGTATGCTAAAAATGACAAAGGTGAACGTGCATCACTTCTAACACCAAGTGCAACACGTGCAATTATTTTTTTTGTTAAGAAAAATATTATCACTCAAAATCTTCATCTATTCCACGCTTCATCACGCATTGCTTGAATAAACCTTTCTATCAACACCCAGTGCTCTGCATTCCAAACACAAAGAATAATCAATAAAATTTATATGAAACATTGGAAATAGATATCTTTCTTCCCAGAGTTTTTATCCCAAAGAAAATTGAAGAAACAAAATTACTTGAGAAATAAACTAGTTTGTATTTCCCTTTCTATATTTTATTTCCCAAAACCATAACACATCACCATCCCACGGCAAACGCCCTCTCTACGTGTACAGCCAGATGAAGTTGGTTTGACCACTAACCCTTCAACGTATTGAGCGTCGCGACACAGAGGAGAGTTCACCAGACTCAAAGAGGTTCCAATGGGAGTTAATTAAACTATTGTGACTTCTTGTGTAAAGGAGAACGGGGTGCCCAGATGGAAAGTCACTTAAGGAACATCTGTTTCTGCGATGTTCTAACACATCAGCTCTTCAGAGAGACCCTTCCAGAAGAATCTGGCAGCAACACCAGGGGACTGAGCACCGACCACACGGCACAGCACAGGGCTGCTCAGGGGTAACTCAACCACACCGTCTGCGTGCTGGGAGCAAGGTAATTGCAACCAGATCTATTCTGAGCAGGTTTTATTAGTCCTGTTATAATTTTGTTCTGATGTGGTTATAATCCCTCAATTGGCTTAACGATCTTCTCCTTGTACTGCATCACGGACAACTCAACCTTTCCTACTGGAAAAGCCCACCAGTTCTGAAGCACCTGGCTCTGGAGGCACCGTGGTTCTCTGGAAGCATCTTTTGCATATGTGAAGGAAGCCAAAGAGGTGAGGAGTGAATTCTTTACAACAGCAGAGAGTTTCCCAGCAAGCCCAGGAATAAAAACTCACAGCTTCTGTCTCCCCGCTCTGTTCTCTAGAAATGATGATACACTTTCTAATCCATGGAAGAAAGACCTTCAGGTCCAAACCCTTCAGTGGAACTGGAGTTCCCAGTAGCTTAACTCCAGACTGAAACTTCCTCTTTCAGCATCATCACTCCAGATTTACGCTGACAAGGAGTAAGAGCAAAGCCCAGCTCGGTCTCCTTCCCCTCTGAGCAAACACGTCAGCCCAGCGTGCATCGTATCAACACAAAGTTGTTTAGCCCCAGAAGAATCCACGCGGCTGAATCAGCTCAGACATGCACCTCATTTGAATAGGATTTGTCTTGCAGAGCAGACGTGCTTTTTAAAACAGCCAGTTCAGCATCTGATGTAAAAACAGGCGATGAAAACGGTACAGCTTAGCTTCCTGAGCGACCACCGGGTCACGGCACTACGTGCACTCGGAGGTACAGGACGAGGGAGTACAAACTGCCAGGGTCTCCTTTAAAAAGGGAAACAGAGACATACCAACCTGGGATTACCCCAGGGAAAGCTTAGTTTCTAATCTCCACAAGGTCAAAGAGAAGGGATGATTGTTGCTATTATCATAAATTATACCCAGAAACGTTTATTCTTCAGAAGAGCTTAGCTCTTAGCTCTCCGCTGCAAAGATGTCAGGAACAATAAAAGCAAAAACCCCAACAACCTGCCAGCCCTGGATTGCGTCTTTATTTAGTGTGGCCTTTGTTAAAGCACCGGCTAACTCCTTCCTCAGGAAACAGGCAAGTTCTGCAATGAAGGTCTGTAATTTAGTCCAATAGGAAACAATATTAACTTCAATTGGAAACAGCCATTACTGAAAAAGAAGAAACTCCTCGGCTTGTGACCATCACCGTTCTCTGCAACATGCTCAGAACATTTCATCCCGCTTTTTGCTTGGATTAGTCACGAGAGCACTGGTGTTGCGATACGGTCTTCAAGGATCTACGCCCAGGAGCAATGGACTCGGGCTGGTATTAAATGCCGGCAAACCACCAGGAGTCAAGGAGAGAAATTTACTATTTCAACAGGGAGCCACTGGCTGAAAGATGGAAAAAGAAGCCAGGAGACCTTCTCCTCCTCATTTCTGGGTTTCTAGAATGCCTTTTCAGCAACACAGGCTGCAACAGTTAACTTTCCCTGGATTATTTTTCTTTCATTTTTGATGCTTGCTGCTCAGCTCATCATGAGACAACACGACACAGGGTGCCTACAGGCACTGAGGGTTTCTGTTTGTACCAGCCCCGAGAATCCAGGCAGCTGAGCTGCCAGGCTCTCACTTTCCTGCACCTTCTTTTTATCTGAACAGATGGGAACTGCAGAGCAGAAGCCAAGAACTCAACATGGACATCTTTACAGTAGTTACAGTAATTACCAGAGCTGTAGGAATTGCAGGGTGGTAGCACACACACATCGTGGTGGTTGCCTCTTCATTGCTAAAAGAGAGCCAAAGATGATTCACCTGGTTTTCAAACATTTTTACAAACAGGGGACATTCACCAGAAATGGTTGAGGTCAAAGACGGGCAAGCACCGAGGTCCACTGTAAAATGCCCATGGAGGCAGAAAATAGTGGTTGGAAAATGGATGTTTTGTAACTGGCAGGACAAAGACTGTCCAGTGCCTTCTCACAGGCGGTCAAGATCAACTGCTGCCTAATCAACTCCTGTAAAATAACCTGAAGGGACAAATAGTGTCATTAGAACCTATAGAGAAGCACAGAACAGCCGAGGCTGGAGATCATTTACTCCAAACCCCCCTTGCTCAAAACCAGGGTCAGCCAGAGCAGGTTGCCCAGGACCACATGAAACCGGTGATTTTGCAGGTGACTTGTCCCCTTGCCTGCTTGGATCTGTGACACCCAAGACTTCTCAGATCAGCCTTCGCTGTTGTCCGTGAAACCGGTGCATGAGCAGCAGCCAGGTTTCAAGGCAGCCCAACAGCCTGACTTTTTGGCACACGGCTTCACACGCAACTATTAGCATAAAATTGTTTGTGTTTGCTTTTCCACCTGGAATGCTTTCCCTGGGTGCCAGGGCTGGCACAGGCGGCCAGTCCCTTTACTCTCCGTGATCTGCTCTGCGCTGTTGGATTTTGCATACAGTGAGATTCTTCTTGCAATTTTGCAGCGAATTTAAATAATCGATGTTTGTACCACACCCCTGCTCCAATCCAGAAAGATCAGAAGATAGGGGCGACTTTGGAAAGACTCCAACAACGCTACAAATTGCTTACAGCCAGTAACAGGGGAGAAAGGCGAGTCTGCCCCAGGTGGGAGATACATGGAACTAAAAAAAAAAAAATTAAAAAAAAAATTTGAGCAGCGTTTGTTTATATAAATAACATAAAAGACAGAGGAAAAAAAGAAACCTAATTCAGAGCAGACTGCTTTGCCAGTTTCAGCAGTTACACTCGGATGAATTCGATCCTCAGGGTTTGCAGTTAATTCCCTTCGCTGCTGCCAAGGTCACCCCTCGCATTCCAATTCTGCAATCTTTGAACTATAAAGAAAGGAATAATTAAAAAAAAAATTACGAGACTTAAAAATACCTCAATAGATGATGCCAGGCAAAGGCAGGAATATTTCCAGGAACCCAAATGGCTGTCACCCATTGACTTTATTTTTTTTTAATTCACTTCACACACCCAGTGCTGTGGTGCAGAGCATGCACACACACGGACACGGAGTAGCAAACGTTTCACCCCGGATCTCTCTGCAGCCTTTCAGTTCGGATACCAGGAGTCCCACTAGCACGGATCTGGTTTCTAACTGTTTCTGGTTTTTTTCTAGCTAGATGTCACCGCTGCAATATGCGTAGAGAAGTCACTGTAAAGAGCAGGAAGGTGAAAGTTGCTCACCACGAGCGTGACAGAGCTACTGGCTCCTCCTGTTATATTGATATAAATTCCCAATTCTCAAAACTGTGGACGACAGTCAATATATTGCAACTACTGAGTACGGGCTCCGCAAATACATAATCCTGCCTAAGGTCACGGAACAGTTCACTTTAGTCAATAGATAGATGCTGATTGTAGCTTATTGGCCTCTGAGCTAGGGCCATTCACTCCATCTTCCTTGGGAATATCTCAAAATCACAATTAAGTCTGACGTTAACCGGCAAAAATACAAGGTAACAGCTTCTCTCCTTAGTGCTGCTGAAGGAAGCTGATCCTACCTGTTTATAGCCTTCTTGCTCTTCTAATAAACCCACCAAACTAATCTTTCTTCGATATAAAATAGCTTTTTTTTTTTTTTCTTTAAAACAAAGAGAGGCACGTTTTTATGTCCCCTCTGAACAAGCAAAGCCACAATGGCACAGTTCAATGTAAGGCTTCCTTCTGCTTCCCTGTATTTAATCAGTATATTTATATCTAAACAGCTCTGGGGGGGGAAAAAAATTAAAAAAATCAATGGGACTATTGCATGGGTGGGACTGGGGTGTGCTCAGCGACACATCTTTCTGTAAGCGCCCCATTGACTTCAGGGATACTCTGAGTGGGTTTAAGTCCTGTTAAACAGGAATGTCTGATTACAGGATTCTCTCTCAAGGCAAATGACCCCATCAGGGTCTAACTTTTATCCCTCCTGCAGACAGGAGAGAAAGACATTTAGATCTCTCAGATGAGGGATCTCAGACCTTCTCAAAGAGCCAGCTCATTGAACCAAGTGTATCGAGTTCTGCTCCTGATGTGGCACGGTGACAACGGAATATGGCTGTAAAATAGAAGAATTCAGACGTAAATATATTAAATTTGAATTAGGGCAGGCTAGGCCACAGATAAATCTAAAAGACAGACAACGATGTAGCTATCGCACTTAATAAAATCCCAGAAACCTGCAGTTAAAAAGAGTAGAGGGGGGAAAAAATCCTCTTGACTAATCAGTGAGAGTCTGGAAAGATCCATCTGGAGAAAAGATTTGTCCTGAAAAGCCTCAAGCAGCGCTGAAAGCAGCGACACTTCTCCGGGACGTTGAGGATGCAGCTCAAGAAAGCGCAGGTCTGCGCAGCAGGCTCTGCAGGTTATTCCTGATTTTCCTTCGCTCCTGCCAGCTGGGTGCCTGGGCAACGCCGAGCGAGACTTTCTGGAGACAGTTCCCATGAATAGCTGGGGTGTCGGTGTCCTCTGTAACATGAATTGATATCGCTGTGTCAATTTGATCCGTGTGACCGAATCACTCCCGTCTGAAGCGGTTTCAGGATGAGCGTTCAGCTGTGCCAGGCATTTCGGAGCGCAGGGGAAGACAGCAGCTATCCGCCAGGGAGAGAGCTGCAGGCTCTAATCATTTCTAACGATGCACCTAGAGACCATCAAGGAAAAAGGTACTATGGAAGATCAAAGTAATGCTTTTCCAAAACATGAAACTGAGAAAATGGGATGAGGAGCCCATCTACATCAGCTGTTCCCCGGGGGTTTAGAAATAGCCATTGCACAGGGGCTCTCTGTTTGCACCAACCGCTGCGAGATTCTGGGTGGGGAAACGACGCCAGAAGGCTCCTGGAAGCAGCACGGGAGGAAAGCAGATGCACAGTCTCCTTGGAGATTCTTTTTCTCCAGTATCTGATGTATCTGAGGACGGGATGAATTTTACAAAGTATGAAAGATGAAAGAAGGTCATGAGGCCACTGCTCAGTCCGGTCTGAGCGTGAATCCAAGAGCATAACAGGCCAAGATGCAAACTGGATCACCAGTGAAACAAGGGATGCTTGGACAGGTTTTGACACTGTAGCAGGAAATTAATTTAGACCTGTCTCTGGTTTCCATGCTAGCCAGAGTAAATTTGGATTATACGCCACAAGACAAAAAAAATATCAAGTATTCTAGATAATGATGATTTAAATCAATAGCTCAAGTATTGGAAGGATATAGCACTCAAAAACAGCATGAAAGGGCTACAATCTTTTCTTCTGGCACCATCGGATGCATTTTTCATCCTTTTACCATAAATAACATTTCAGAGTAGGCTGGAAATATTGCACAGAGAAAACCCAAGTAGATAGCTCAGCTCCTGCCTCCTCCTGCCCAGCTAACGTGGCACAGGAGAGAAGGAACTACTCCATCCCTCCTGCTTGACCCTACCAAAAAATATGATTTGGATGTTTATCCATGGGATACGTGGATCCCATGAGGTACCAGACGTAATGGGAGGACTCCTGCTGGAAGTACAAAAAATTCCAGGTCCTCTTTTTGAACCCTTTAGATAAAAGCAGCCATCCAGCTGAGAGCAAAAGGAGCAGCAGCCTTCCTGAAGGATTTCACACAACAAGGTAGAAATGGAGTGAACCCAGGTTTGTTTACAATCCCATCACAAAACCAGTTCCTCCTGGATGCCTGCACATGGAAAACAGAACGAAGTTTTCTCTTTTCTTACGAGGTGTTCCCCCTGTGTGATTGCAGTTGGCTCCTTGCAGCGTCCACAGCTTTTCCAGCTGAAGAGCTGTGAATTTCCATCCAACTGGCAAGCTCCAAATTTTACTGTTGGCAGCTGACGAGCCCTACATCAGCTCTGGCATTTCGCTAGGGTTTTACTGGATTTTCACTGGCAGAGTCAGAGGGGTACAGCCTGTGTGCTTCTGCTGATGTAAATTGTTTTATACTCGCCCCCATTTGGGATAAAACAACGCACCAGCAAATTCAGACAACGTGTAAAACTTGGCACGTCTGCAACATGGATAGTTCGGAAAGGTCTGACACGGCCAGATCCACGGGCACGGATGGACAAGCCTAGAATTACTTCTAGAATATTCTACAGACCCACAAGATCAACAATAGGCAAACACAACTCAGAGGGTTTTAAACAGAGGATCTGGAAGAGGAGGCATCTCAGCCTACCGAAGCACCCAGATAATCAGCTACGCAAGGAAGCAGGATCCAGATTTTTGCCTATTCTTAGGTATTAGATCAGGCTAACTTTCCTACAATGAATGCTGTGTGCACATGGCAACCAAAATAGAGTGGATGAGGGCAGTCAATGGTGTCTGTCCCTAGCTTTGAGGCTGGACCACTCTCCTGGCCAAGCCAATTAACCTCGGGTAGACTAGTCCACCCAGCTGTAAAGTGAGGCAAGAATATTGACCTTGATTTGTGCCTGTGGGGAGCAGACAAATGCTCCCCAAGGTAACTATCACGGAGAGAGCATCCTTGCCTTGACACAGCGCTAAAAATAAGACAAAAGCTTTATATTCCACTTGGGAAAAAGCAAAGGAGAAAGAAACTCGGTTTACCTTTGGATGGCCCTTGCTCAAGTCACAGTATCCCAAACAAACCCAGCAAACACGCTCTGCTGCTCTGGGACATGATCTCACACTGTGGAGTGCTCCCAAGCCCAGCCTGATCTAAGCGATGGGAAAAAACCCAGAGCAGGAACCGAGCGGAGAGGGAGGGAGTGCCACGCGGCTGCTCGCTCTTCATGGTCCAAAACCACCCTGCCTGACCCCTGACACAACACAGGCTGTGATCTCTGAGAAACTCAAAAAAATCTTATTGCCCAGCAGAGAGACTTTTTTTTTTTTAGCACCACAGACAGATGTGCTGCCTGATGACACAGAGCTCTTCGCCTTGGGGCAGCCAGGTGTTATCGTGACAGAGTAAAGCAGCTTGTTCGCACCTCGGGGTCTAATTCCTTTGCCAAAGTTCTTGCACAAGTGACACCCTGTATTTGCAAACGCTTCCTATTGGACACCTCACAGCAGATGGTTTACTGTCCTGGCAGCAAATAAAGTCATTTTGGGGTTCCAAGTGGGTCACGGCTTGGCCGTACAGCTGCATTCGCTGTGAAAATGTTTCAGATGTTTCACTATGACACCCAAGTGCTTTCCCTCTAATTCTGCCTCTTCTCCTCCTTCTGCTTCAATGCCTTTACCCGGAGGCAACGATCAGAACCAGATATAAACCACCCACAAAATTCCCAGAGTTTCAATCTATCGGTGTCCAAAATAATTCACGAGCTGGAAGCCAAACCCTATCTGCCCAGTTCTAGAGAGAAGCCCACATCCAACCCACTCCTGCAGGACTGCCCACCCCAGTTCTCTAGCTGCCAGGGTGTTTAGCGGGGATGAAGCACACAGCTTACAGGAGTTTAAGCTGGCTCTGTCCCCTAGGGTGCCTTGCACACCTACCTCCAAGTGGGTATGTTTTCACCCCTTGTACAGTTTGCTGCAGGACACACTCAGAAGCTCGCCTGGGTTTTTTTAAAGCCCGTATGACACCCTCTGTTCGGCACAGTTTCAGAACCTGAATTCTATGCTTGCCTTCACGTTGAAGTGAATCCTTTCCAGACCCCACAGTGTTATGATTTTCTAGCCCTTTGCACCGCAGTGTGACACACAGAAAGCTCCCAGACAACAGACAGCCAAGCGGGACGGAGAGCAGGTTGTTAGATCTCTAGACGCACTGAACAACCGCAGTTCCTTCCTCTGAATCAACGCGGCTCACCGATCTCCCCCGCGTCAGCTTTCACCGACCCTGCAGCTCTAACCACCATCCCTCTCTTTGCTAGATTTCAGGTTGGTGTCCATCACCGACACGGTTATCCAGCAGCCTAGGAACCGAAGCACAAACGCAGAACGGGTCAGCATTATTGTCCTTTTATTGTGACTGGGAGGTTTTTTCAGCAGAAAACAAACTGACCTTGCAGCACACGTAACACGCGTATTGCAGAGCGCGAGCATAAACGCACAAAAGAGCAACGCGGGGTTTGCAGCTGACTTAGCACAGCGCAGGAAAGAATAAAAACCTGGGCTGTGCAGCTTCGCCAAGTCACATGAGGGGAATCAGTGCCCTCATCTATCACGCCACGAGCCCGGGATCTCACACGCAGCCCGAACTTTCTCTCCTCTTAAGCTAGGAAAGAATAAACTATCTCCTGGATAAAGTGCTGCAGGCAATATTCATCCCGCTGGCTATGCTAAATAACGAGCACAGAGGCCAACACAGTAAGACAAATCCATCTTGGAGCAAATGATGTTCACTTCTGGTATACCGGGCAGTATTAATTTAATTTCCAGGTTTCATAAACTTTTTAAAGCCAATTGTTTAACCTGATAGTCCTCAGGTTCTGATTTTTTTCCCCGCCCTAATGTCAGTTTTTGCTCCGTTTTAATATATCCCCTTTAATTTCCTTTACAGCTAAGTACTGGGTAGGAAAAAAAAAAAAAAAGGCAGAAATTTCCCTTACACCAGCTGTTCTAGGATCTAGCGTGGATTTTAAACCAGAATAGAGTTGCAGCCTGTGTTCCAAAAGAAGTCCGGTGAACCATGTTTTGGAGCAATTGGAGAGATGACCGCACTCCTGATTTAATCATTTACTGTCCTCAGTGTACAAAACAAGTAGCTGCAGCAATTACACCGAGAGTGCTGAAAAGAACAGAACACAAAACAGAAAGCGTAACCTCCAGTCCTGACACAAGCTGTTCAGCAGCTTCAGCTGCCCAACTGGGGGGACTGACGGTACAACTTCACGAAAGAAATGGAAACTCATGAAAACTCGTTTTTTGCAGAGCGTGCATGAAATGCAAAATAAACCATCGTGCACTAGGCAGGGCATTTGATGAAGATGAGCGAGCCCCAAAAATAGAGCTCCCAATGGGCTCCGAGTTGTGCAGCCACACCTCTTCCTATTTTATTCAACTTCATTTAATTCCTCTCGGTTCTTTACACCTGTACATCTGCCTCCTCCAGGTTGCTCTTTTCTAAAGGGTTTCAGACAAACAGAAAGACAATCTTTTTTACTTTGTAGAATAGTTGAAATCCTCACCAAAGTGAGACCTCAAAGAAGTCGGTCCAGCACAAGTGACAATAAAGTGCAGAAATAATACAATATGCTACAATACACGGAGATACAACAGAGTTCAGCAACCAAGAGGATGCAAACGAGTGACCAATGGAGGCAGCTACACAGACCAAAACAGGCAGCTTAAGAGTGACAGCTTCATGTTTTTCTCCTTATGTGAAGTTTTTCTGAACCTAAAGTAACTTATCAAGGTTGAAATTACAGAGGCTGCTTCTGTCCAGGATATTTTTTTGCTGCACTCTGGTCTGACAGTTCGGAGCCTTACAAGGAGACAGTTCAATCTACTGTTATTCTCAAGAGGTTTTCTCACTCCTGACTAGCCAGGCTCTGGCCACAAAGCCATCAGCCACACCTCCAGCAGTGGTGGCCACAGCTGCAAGAAGCCTTCAGGGCTGCTGAAATCAGCTGGCAGCTTTGGTTCAGACCATCGGACGTCTCTGTGAGACAGCGTTGCCCTGCAGCATCAGAAGTGCACGGACTGAGAACACTGCAGTCTGAGAACAATGTGGAAGTGTCCCAATAAAAACAAAAATAAAAAAAAACCCCCACAAAAAGCCCAAAAAAATACCAAAGAAAAAAACCCTACCAAACACCCAACCAAAAAACCAAACAAGCTATCCAGCTTGGAGCAGAGGAGAAAGCAGATGATCCCTACATGTGCAGAAGAGGATAGGAAGGAGAGAGTGCTAACTTTTGTAGGTTTTTAGAATTAATTTTAAGAACTAACTATCTGTATGTTACCGTGAATTCATACCAACTTTAAAAGCTGGGGCTGAACACAGTAAAGCCCAAGGTGGGAAGCAGAAACCACATCTACAAAGCTGCGGAGATGTTCTCCTTTCCCTGCTCACCTGCCCAACAAGCACTTTGCTTTTTCATTTTGTGAACGTGGCCCTCACCCCAGGCTTCAGCTCCTCCCCGCCCCATGAAACATCCCAACCAGGAGCTGCTCTTGGGAAGGGCCAGGGTAGAGCCATCTGTCTGATGTCCAGCGGGCTAAAATAAATCCAAAGAGAAACCCAGCATAAATACTGGAGAGAGGAAATCAGAAACCATTTAGGTAAGGTTTCTGAAATGAATACACAACTGGAAATGCATTTCCAACTGGGGAACCCCACCAAGCCCGGAGAGGGCAGGATGTCCAGGCAGCTCTCAGTCTGCTTTTGAGCCGAGGAGCAGGACAGCAGGAGCTGCCTGACCTGCCGAGGAACTCAACTCGTGGCCAGGGCTCTGAGGGCTCCTCGGCTCCCCGTTGCCACCAGCCTGTCAGGCAGGCTGCCAAGGAGCTGGGCAGGAAGGAAACCAGGGAGGTTTCTAACAGAAAAAAACATCCCGCTGGAAAATTTCTGACCCGCTCTAATAATGGACCTACTTGTAGAGTCAGTTATGATGCTGGCAGAAGGCAGGGAGACCCGCTGCATTTGCCGTTTAGTTACGAGCTTCCTACATCAATTTCCATGCCAGACGTACAGCATCAACTAAATCCTTAAGAAGGATGCTCATAAATCCCTTCAAAACTCTCCACAGCAAACAACGCTGCTTTTCCCCGAGAACGATGACAATTGTTAATTGGCGCTATTCAGAAGGTAACATTTTCTTTGGTAAGGTCTATTACTGCTTTAGGCAACCACATGTACTTCTGGCAGCGTCTCTAGACAAGCCTTGTTGGCAGCATACAGTATATGCCTCGCTCGGAAAGATTGCACAAAAAAAAAAAAAACAGCTCACTTTCCAGTTCCAATTCCAAGGCTTTGTAAACTTGGCAAGGCTGACAACATCATCTGGCCTGGCTGCAGGAATCGCTGATGCCTGGTAGGTAGCATCCTGCAAAGCTGCCCATGCACGCGCCGTTATTCTACAGAAGGAGACCTTCTCAGCCCAACTCCTTGGCTACTCATAGTTGACCAGCCTACGTACCGTTCGTTGTTCAGGGTCATTCTTGGAGGGTCAAGGTTGGGGTTCTCCATGGACTCCATCTGAGGGCAGCGTAGGAAGTAGTAGAGGGTGTGCAGAGCATCGGGGGACCAGGAGATGGGTTGCTGCTGGCGGGTTTGCCGAATGGGGCTCATTCCTGGGCGGACGGTGTTCAAGCACTGCATGTGGTGCATGGCTCGCGATACCAAATCACCTGCACAAAGAGAAAGAACGCCAAAGCACCTCTTGGAGGGTCAAGGTTGGGGTTCTCCATGGACTCCATCTGAGGGCAGCGTAGGAAGTAGTAGAGGGTGTGCAGAGCATCGGGGGACCAGGAGATGGGTTGCTGCTGGCGGGTTTGCCGAATGGGGCTCATTCCTGGGCGGACGGTGTTCAAGCACTGCATGTGGTGCATGGCTCGCGATACCAAATCACCTGCACAAAGAGAAAGAACGCCAAAGCACCTCTTTACCGTTTGGCCACAGTCCTCTCAAGTGCACTTTTGGAACTAAATAAGATCTCTCGCAGCTAAGAGAAACGCCTTTTGTGTGCACAGGTTCTTTTTGGTCCTCAAGCCGCCACTTTGCAGGTTGTCGTATAGGAAAATTAACTGTCTTTCAAATGAGAACTTTTAGTTAGAAAATATAGAATTACCGATATCTTGTAAAGTGTCCACCGCCCAGCCCAGGAGCATAGCTTTCACAAGGCACAGCCAGCAACACCAGTACAAATACTTTACTCTCATCACCAGTATCACCGTTTTATGTCATGAGATCGTTCACATTTCTTTCAACTGGGTTATGATGTTCTACCCTCCCACCTGGGCACCTGTGACAAATTAATGATGTTCAATACAGAAATCCCTTCTTGTAGGGGTCTGCTTCTCTCATTCTCACCCTAGCTGCAGGTTTCTCCAGAATAACACAGCCTGACTATTAAAAAAAACCCCAATATTCATCGTGCTGACATCATTTGCCTCTGAGCCTTCCAAGAAGCTCCATCCAGGAGCTTTGGGAGCTGCTCAGTCCTCTTGATCTTTGAGCTGGAGCCAACCTGTCCCCATACCGGGGGGCTTTAGGAGGTCTGGAGGAAGGTGACCTGTATTGCACAGCTTCTACTCGGAAAGGATTTTAAGACCGTAGATTTTTAAAAAGTTCACAAAGCACTGACCCCAAGACAGCAGCTATGCCGGCACATAAAGCCGGTCTGTGTGTAATAGGCTGGCTTCGGGCACACCCTGTTTGCTCCCCTTTTGTTGTGGTGCATTACGAACCCTCAAGAGCTTCGCAATCAAGGCTTCAAACACGACATCTTTGAGCAGTGTGCCTTCCACACCCGCGAGCTGAACCGCCACTATACATAGCTAGGATCTATTCTTTTTTTCCTTGGGAGAATCCTCTGTTGCTTTATGTTTTACAGACCCCTAAAACTCTCACAGGAAACGTTCCTCTATTGTGTCCTACGCTGACAATACTGGGAAAGGATGGAACAGAAATAGTCGCCCCATCGCAAAGCTGGTTCCTGAGAAAGCGCCCTGAACGCAGCCACGGCTCCCGCTAAAATCCTTAGGAAGTGATTGTCCATTTATATCTAACAGCAGTACACTGAATTTGCCAAACAACCTTTCCTCCACTGGGAAAGGATGGAACGGAAAGAGCCGCCCCATCGCTCCGATGTGTCTAAACCCAACAACGTTATTAGCGGTTCAGATCGATGGTGTCTTAAAAAAAAAATAATAAAAAAAATCTCAGTTTGCAACGTAAGTGTCCACCCGCTTATAAACCTTCTAACATCTCTGCCTTTCCACTTCCACCGCTCCCGGCTCTCCGGGATCTAAACGTTTTATGAGAGTATCGTGAATCCTGGAGCGTCGGTACTAACGCAGGAGCCTGTGCAGGGAGAAATGCATCTGGAATTCCAATTTTCAGCTCGGAATAACGTTCCTTCTCCTTTACACACTCACTCTCTTTATTTTTCTGGCAACGCGCAGTAACTTTAAAAAAAAAAAAAAGTAGGCAACTGTATCAGGAGATCTATTCACGAGATGAAATGACCAAGTTGGCCAAAGCAGGGCTGGGGAGGAGAGAGAGGAAGCTGTATTCAATCTCAGAGCCATGCTACAAATGTTCTCTTGTGTTCCAGGATAAATAGAGGTGTGTTAAAGGAATTTGAAAACCTCAAATTAAGGCAGGTTGCAAAATAAATGGTGAAACCCACAAACTCCTTCCTGGCCCTGACATTCATTAGCATTCAGATGGCGGAGAGTAAGAAAGCCATGCCAGCAGAAACGTTGCAAGGGAAAAGGAGATCAGGAAAACACAAATCAGTTTTGTTAACTTCAAAGGGGTTTTGTGAACAGTCTAGAAACTGAACATTTCGTTTGGTTAGCAGTAAAAAAGTGGGGTTTGAACAAATTTTTGTTAGCAAAGTGCTCTCAGGTTGTTTTTTTTTTCTTTCCTCCACTTTTAGTTTTTTAAGTAACCAAGATTTTCCTCTAATATCCTGCACCCTTGATATTTCCACCATACAACCACTGCCAAAGGGAACCAACCCTCTCTGCCACCCGAGGGAGATGCCGCTGCTGTGTTCCACAAATGTACCGTCAAGTCCCCGGAGGCACCTGGGCAAACGCATCCATCTTCTGCTGGCACCGATACCGCTACCGAAAGGCTGGAAAAGCCACATCTCATACACCTCCGAGGTGAATTGAACATAAAGCAGTCTAACGAAACAACTTTCATAAATAACACCACCAGGCAATTAAATCGGGTAATGGGTGTAAAGCTAAAAGAGGGTAAATTTAGACTAGACATTAGGAAGAAATTTTTCACTATGAGGGTGGTGAGACAGTGGCCCAGGTTGCCCAGAGAAGCTGTGGATGCCCCATCCCTGGAGGGGTTCAAGGCCAGGTTGGATGAGGCTTTGGGCAACCTGGGCTAGTGGGAGGTGTCCCTGCCCATGGCAGGGGGGTTGGAACTTGATGATCTTTAAGGTCCTTTCCAACCCAAACCATTCTATGATTCTGTGACCGCTCATGCCATCAACAACGGCAACGCTCCCGTTGGCCTCAATTGCAGAGGGACTGGCTCTCGTGCTTCACTGGAAAAACCCCACGTTGCGTTACATCGAAACTTACTCAGTTCAGAGATGCTTCCAACGCAAGTTGCCAGCAGCGACTGCTCTAGGGTTCGGAGTTCCAGCTGGGCGTAAGCGTCAGCCCGTCCATCGCTGCACGCGGAGCCGTCGTTGTAGGGGCTGAAGTAGGCAGGCAGGGACAGCACACCTGGGGACAGAGGAAAGAGCGAAGTTACAGGAGCGGAAAAGCGATCTCTCCCCCGATAGAAGCGATAGGGAACACGTTTGCACCTTTCTTGGGGGAGTCGAGGTCTTTTCAAATCAAACAGGGCTGTAAATACCAGCGGAACGGCTGAAACAGCGAAACTAGGCTGCAGGGAGTAAAGCTGGGTGTTTCTACAGCCTTTAAAAACTCGAAACAAATTGCAGTCGAGATAAAGCGACATGAAAAGCTTTAGCGAAGCCCGCGCTGTTGTTTATGCAACACCTCGGTGGCGCACACACAGCTTGCTCCTGAGCAGCTGCACGCAGATTGCCAGATTTGTAGAGGCGGGGAAGATAACCTCAAGCCCATCTAAGGTAAATGGGAGCTGCAATCTTTACAACTCTGAAAATAAAACCCCCACGGGCTCTGCCAGTGCTTTGAACCCGCGTGCAGCTTCAGATGCACAGACGGGGGTTTCTACATGTGCGAAGCTTTGGATGTGCCAAACTACGCCCACGAGTTTTGAGGCTGACTACACCTTCATCCCTATAAACGACCCCTCTACGAGAGAGGAAGATTAGGAGATAATTACACTGCACACACGCGTTTACCACACACGCACTCCTTCCATTTGATCTCCTGGCACACCTGAGCACTGACGCACAGGAACGATGGATTTGCAGTTTTGCGCAGTTGTTACTGGGACCCCCTCCTGCTTTGCGCGTATCCCTACAACTCATTTGCACTCTTGGCAAATTAAGAGGCTATTTGGGTGAATTGGTTGGGAAGGGTAGCGAAGACTGGGGATGCTACGAAAAAACTCAACGTACAGTTTCACGTTAAGATGCAGGCGGTCTCGAACAGAAGCTGTCACCTCCTCCGAGCATCTTTTTCACCCGGTATCTTTGGTCCAGCATGACTGATCTGCAGCCACGATGCAAGCAGGCGCAACACAGAGATCCAAAGAAACGCTGCCAGATTTCCTCCCAGAAATCCATTAGGCGAATAGTTTATCTTCAAATTCACGAGCTGAATTTTGCTGCCCTTTGGCCACAACTGCTGGAACGTGACCTCTAGAGGTGATGAGAGGCAGGGAGCATGGATTTGTGACCACGGGTGGGGTGGGAGAGCGGACCTGCTGGGTGGGGGGAACTGATAAAACACAGCGTGAAACTGCATCCCCAGTGTGACACAGCATCCCCAGCACAGGTGGGCTCTGAGAAGCCTTTTCCAGCCCACTCATCCCCTGTTCCTGCCACATTTTCAGCCCCATTCAGTTGTTTTTAATTTTTAATTATGGATCTATCCCCAGAATTCCAGTAGCATACCCCAGCCCAATTTTTCCATGATTTCAGCCGAGAACACTCCAAGCCATGACTGCCTATGCTCTCACCCCGCTGCATCCTGTATTTTTCATTTTCCACCTTTGATCCATGGGCAGCCCTATGAGCACATTTCAGCTCAGACCCACATTTCCTCCCCACCCTCACCTTCTGACCCCGGTTCAGCCTTAGAAGCGGAGCCCCTTGACTCCTGTGGCAGTGACCTCCTGTCGCGTAGGTGCCGTGTATTCTTGTCAAACAAAACCCTGCCGCAGCTGAACGGCAGCGCATTGTGCGAGAAGCTTTGTTTTCTGTCTCCATGTTTTCTTTTGAATATTTTTTTTATGCTGAATTGATCTCTCCTACCCTTTTTTCACATCCTCTTCGCATCCTGCTTGGTGGCAAAGCCAAAGGCTGCATCAAAAACTTCCCGGATGGTTTGAGGATAAGGGAATGATTTATCCCGTTGTGCTTCACTGTACATCCCTGTTAGCTAATGGAGAAAATGCTGCCAATGCCCTCCACAACCTGAATAATTCGGAAGCGGAGGCTTTAAGAGCTAGCAGAAGCGACGCATGCAAACGAGAAGAACTTGCTTGAAATCCACTGGAGCCTCCTAAGCCACTTCCTTTTCCATGCCAAAGCTATGAAAGGATGTTTTAAAGACGGATGGATAGAATTTATGGTAGAGGGAGAATGAAAACAGACTGATTTGTCCAAAGGTTCAAATAGAGGCGCATAATTCTACCGAGGCGAAAACAGAAAGTGGCAGTGATATTACCAAGCCCGGCAGAGGGGAAAAAAAACCAACGGGGCACATTTTCTCTGCCAGCCAGTTTCAGTTGGTTTTGTTTTCTAACAAGGAATTAAAAATAAAGATTTGTAGAATGATTTAAGCTGGCTCTCAAGTGAAACAATGTTTTCTCCGTTTTCCAGGGAACAGTTTGCCAGGTACCGTGGGTAAGAGGAAACGAGGATGATTTATTTACTTTTGGAAAAATTACTCATATGAGATAGTTGTGGACAAGATTTACATTCTCATCTGCCTTGGTACAGCTGGGGAATAACCCCTCCGTACCAGGGAGAAGTGAGGAAGTTACCGAGACTCTGGCCACGTGCCAAGCCCGATGATGCCCCGGGGGGATTTCCCTGGGCTGGCACTGGGGCATGAATCAGACCCACCTTACGTAAGGCTTCACAAAGGCTCCCCACGTCTGGAAGGTCTCGCTAGGCATGAGCAGGTCTGGGAATGAGAAAACACACCTCTGACCCTGCTTGGGAGATAGATGGAGAGCAGCGACCGAATGGGCAGCAAAGGAGAGGCGCACCCCACGGTTATTACATCTTGAGGATTTCCTCTCCAAGATGTTTCCAGTAACTACACCAAGTTGGAAAAGCATCATCTTTGCTCTTCAGATCAGAAATCCAGGCACAAGGACATCTGCAGTCAAGCTTTGCCCACTAGTATTATAATTAGGAACAGGACTTCATCTTTAATACCAATTAAAAAAAACCTTTCTTTGATAACAGAGACAACTGCATTCTGATGGCTGCTTACACCCCCAATGGCGCTACCTGCCCTCCTCCCACCCAAACCAAGACATTTGCAGTCGAAAAGCGTTATAATGGTATAAAACATGTGGGCAACTTCTATTTCTATCTGACATTCACGTTTCTGTATTTTTATATTTGTGGCAACGCTGGTTTTAATCACGGCTAGCTAAATAAGCAAAACTGTAATTGAAATAAATCAATTCACGTCAAAACACTCTCTGTTTGAAACCCCATTAAAACTGCAGATTTATTTCCTGACGTTCAAGAATGTGTTTTCCCCACAAAACGACAATGTGAAGCAGCACGTAATTCCCGTGCAGGAACGAACCGTTCAGGCATGCACACCACTGTTCTTACAATATCTGCTCTGATGTGGGCTATTGGGTTGTGTTTCCTACACATCCCTGGCTGTGTCCTGGTCACAATTTTTTTTTTTTTTATAATTAACCAAGATTTTCAGTATGGGCTCCAAGCCCAGGTGAAGTTAGCGAGAGCCTGTTGAGTGTGGCTTAGATCAAACCTCAAGAGCACAAGGAGCCAAGAAGTCCCCTCTCCAGGATGGCGTGAGGCAATACTCCGGAGCAGCCCAATTGAAAGCACGTTTGTAGTTCTGCGATTAAGGCGAGGCTGGCTAATAATTTGTTTCTGATATTTCCACAGCCTTTGAAATCGCAGCTGGAAATAAAGGCATATTTATTTTATGGCGGTTAATATACGAAACCTGTTCGCGGGCACTTGCTGCCAACCATCTTAAAAGGCAGCTGCGACTGGGTGAAATTCCAGTTAAGCATTTCCTTAAACCCAAATTATTCTGCTCGCCTAAAGATTTTGAAGTTGTTGTCTGCAATTTGATGCTTTTACTAGCAACTGAAAACATTTCCACAGTCTGAGCTGAGTCCAGGGAAAAGTCTCTTCACACTCTCCAACATCTTTTTGCTTTACGCGGTGCCGCGGCTCTGCCGAGAGCTTTGGCTATAACGTGACCGCTCCCCATGAGCAAGGCTCTGCAAAATGTCGTGTGGCTTCCCCGAGCTGGGCAATGGGACCAGTCCTCAACCAAGGCGACTCCTGTAAGGAACTCTGAGTCCATCTCCGAATGTCCCATGTTAACGCAGGGGCTGGCATCAAGTTCTGCCCTTTTGATATACAAGCCAATGCGGACTTTTACCTGAATTTTATTTTATTTGAAGATTTGAACGTTTAAAAACCTTATGCCAATTAATTTTTAACCTTCACCCTTTACGCTGTTTGCGTGTTACATTTATGAAAAAGGACCAGCCATCATTTTTACCTCGCTGCGACGATCTTCTCTGTGCCCGCTCTACTTTAATCTAATTCCTTCCTGTTGGGAGACAACTTCCCCGCGATTAACTCATCACTCACTTAATGACTTTCAAACACTCACACGATGTCTGGAGGTTAAGATGGGGCCACTCACACATGGCAAAGGGCCAAGGAGACTTGTCTGGAAAACACTGGAATTCTGCTGCCTGGGATTTCTCACAGAATTTTTTTTTTTTTAATAAACCTAGTAAAGTCTATGAGACAATACAACGTGTATCGATTTCTCCCTTCTCCGCAGGTTCTCTGAGCAAGGATTCTCTCTGTGTATTGTGTCAGCACTGCACCTAAACCAGTGCCATCGTTACTGGTCACCACCATAACACACATTAGAGCAACAGGAACCAAGTATCGATTTGGCAAACCCAACCAGAAAGGAAAGCCCTCAGAAAATTCATGTTAATACATTAGAAATTGTTTCTGAAAGCCCCTAATGCTGCAAAAAGCCACATATGTGAAATCAGAACTGCTGGGAATATGCTCCCAAAATGTATTAGGAAACCAAGTAAGAAAAAATGCTCTTGGTCTCCAGCATCAGCGTATTTCTGCAATCCTTGGCTTGGGATAAATTCCGTAAGAAACATTCTGCGAGGTGAGAACGACAGTTGATCCCATCAAAATGCGATTTGGCAGACCCAAATTTTGAAGGCAGAGGGTGATGACCTGACCGCACTGAAGCCAACGGCCAAATCCCACCAATTTCAATGGACCCACTAAAAACCTCATCCAGTTGCAACCGCAGTTCCCACATCGGAATTTGGCTGTGGCATCAGGCTAGCTGTCACCTTGCACAAAGTCCTGTCATTCTTCATGGCAAGGAGCATTCAAGGCTCTCCTTGGTTTTTGTTTCCCGTTCTACCAAGCAGCACAATGCCACGCAGTTCCCTCTTGCCAATCAATCCAAAGAATGGGGCACCACCTAGAATTAATGCCAAGTCCTGGAGCTCAGTTTTCTTCTTGCCCAACTACCACTGCTAAAAAAGCTCGACTCTCCTTTATTTTATGAAATGAGACGGAATCATTCTGATAGAATATAATCAAACGCTCCCCACCCCCCCAAAGACCAGGCAACGGAGGTGTTCCTGATATAACTCCCTCCAATCTAAACACATCAGGCTCCGTAATGAACTGCAGCCATGCTATAGATTGTGAGAAAGCCTTGTGATCAGGAAACAATGCGTATAATTGCTAACATATAGGAAAATAACGCGGCTTCTGCTATAAAGCACGCAGGCATCTCTTTCAGTTTGTCAGCAGTAAGAAAAATCAAAGGCAATTGCTTGTATCTGCGTCCACATTAAACAGCAATCCTGTAATTGAAAGCAGGAGGAAAAGCAGACGGGTGAGGAGCTTCAAACCAAGAGGGAAGATCTTTAAATCTTCTGCAAATGCTCAACTGGATCTCTCCATCCTCATTGGATGCTTCTGGATGGATCTCATTCACACAGCCCTCGCATGGGCTCCTGGTGACAATGAAGACACAACGTCCCCTTCAAATTAACGACATGCGGTTTGCCTGGACCTCAGGAACGTTATCAGAGGTGAGGCATCTTCAAGCATCCAGCCTAGTCCTGCGTGTAGCTCAGGGGCAACAGGCGTTGGTTGACTGAAGTCACCAAATCTCCCGAAACAGAGTTTTAAAACACTCTCAAACCCCCCTAGCCCTTTTCTGGGGTCCGGGTCCCTGCAGCACCTCAAGTTCCAAGCGCAGGTGAAGGCAGCGGAGCTCATAGCTCCTGCAGCGTGGAGGGGAGAAGGTAGGAAGTATCTCTAAAACTATTCTATCTAAATCCAGCTGGGATATACAGGATTATGTACGACTACAAATGTAGGAGAAAGGCCTTGGTTTAGCACCGAGTCAGCATTTACTGAGTCATTAATCCCACTTCCATATCCCTCTGGTCTTCTGGACAACCACCAACCTGGCTTGGCCCCAACTGCTTAATTGAACATAAGCCCAAGGGAACATGTCCTTGGCTTCTATTTTAACGGCTGCCAAAAACCAGAGCAATTTTTATCCTTACCAGCAGCAGCATACTCAGCAAGATAAAAGGTATCAGTGCTTTTACGAGACGGTGATTGTCCTTATTTCCATTCCCTAGATGGAGAAACAAAGGGAGGAGAAGCAACTACCAAGCCCATGCATCAGAACCAGCTCTTTGCGATGTCCAGATCCCCCGGTTGAGAATCCCTCTGCCATTAGACTTTGCCTGTATGAAACTGGCCAACACGGAGCCATGGCTCTCACAACCTGGATCCAGAGATGTGACACAAACGGCATGTCTAGGTTTGTAGAACTACGCTACCTGTTTTATATATCTCCTGTGTAGGGTCTGAGGACAGGCGAAGACCCACACTGGACTACAATGTTAGATTGAGAGATAAAACCATCTACATTTCTAGGACTCTTATTTTCAGGATCCAGTAAGACACATTAAAGAGAAAACCCCACATTGGGCTATAAATATAAAAGAAAAAACAGAGAAGAAGTTTTATGAGGCATCGTATAAATAGATTACAAACACTGTGAAAGAAATACAAAACCAGAATCCTGTGCCAAAAAATGACTCCGGGTCCAACAGGCAGAAGACTTTGCATTAACTCATTGTGTAAAACCTAACCAGTTTACTCAACCTCAGTGTCCCAGTTCACTTATCTGGAAAATGGGGATGTTGCTTCATCCTCGTTACAATGACAGAAGCAGCATTGTTGCTTCATTTGTCATTCTCTTCCTACTCCTTCACGCTCCTCAACATCCCAGCAGTGTCCCCATTTCCTCCATGTGTCAATAGTACATTTTTTGTCCCTTAGCAACAGTCCAGCTTTCACTTACATCGCCCTTTTTACCTTCAGCAACCCCAGAGCTCTCCAGGACACAGCTATTTCTGAGATGAAAGGCCACAATAGCGTGACGACGTATAATTCACCTCCATGGAGCTTATGGTACAAGAAGAGAAGCTTTGCCCAACTGAGAGGGTTAAGAAAGGCAAAATGAATTTAAACCTAACAGAGATTCTGATGTGGATACAAGATTGGCACAGTCATTCTGACAAACACAGCAAAAAAATCACTGTAATACATTATAAGAAATAATACATATACACAAGAAACAACATGTGAAAGATTAAAAAAAATATTTTTAAAACAGAGAGAGACACAACAGGGAAACAATGGCGACTCCAGAAACACCAAACCCTTCTGCAGCATTACTATGGGGATTAGAAAGCTCAGGGAGAAGAGGTTTATATCACTTTCTCCCTTCCCTTGGAATTCTTTAGAAGTCTCCAATTTAGGTGCTTTTACAGCAAAAGCAGCTTCATTTGGAGTAACGAGTGGGACCACAGCATAAATCTAAGAAAACTGCAGGCACCAGCTAGAGCCCTCGTACCCTCTACAATACCCTCTTCTAACCCATTCCTTATTGTTCACTGTCCTTCCTGAAATATGGTCTTTGACTCGTGCCCAGCTCTCCAGATGTGGTCTGACTAAGCTCTTTGTACACACCATAATGACCTCTCTTTACTTGCCTTCAATTCTTCTATTTATACATCCCATGATCTGTACGCTTGCCAAACACAAAAAGAAGATAGTAAATCTATATCCTCCATCACTCCCAGTTCCTTTTCTTAGGGAACGTCTAGATGGAGAATCTGACCAGGGCGGTACTCCGGAATAATCCCGTGCAATCCCTTCCCAGCCATTCCAGAGCAGACTTTTGAAAGATCTTACTCTTCAAGACCCCTCCCCATCAACTTCTTCATAGAGGGGAGCGCTTGGCTTAATAAAACCTACCCTGGTTAGACTCTCCTGGCTGTAGCAAGCGTGCCGTTAAAATAAAATTTTAGAAACTGCGGTCATTTAATAATAAACATCAAGACAGCAATTACATTAGTTAACGACTTAAAATATCAGAGCACCGTAAGAGCTGTTTGTTCTATACTTATTTTCAAAAAGCCATGAGGAAAGAGGAACCCAATGGTAACCAAGCTACAGCTCCTGAAGGACCGCTCTTTTTCACCCAACTCAAGGATCGTCCCCATTAGCTGCCAGCAACACCAGCCCTCTGACGCACAGCTGGGCGCTTCTGATTTTGTCGGGGTGCAATACGCATCTGTCACTCAACAGGAGATTGACATTTTCTCTAAGTGAAACACAGCACAGTCCTGAGCCCACAAAATCTGACCTGAGGAGGGCAAGGTCTGGAGTCTCGCCAGGATGACCTCGTGCACACCATGCCTGCAGATGACAATGATTCGGGTTTTGAGTCACCGGCCAGAGAACACAAAACTTTGGGCGGGTGTATCCTGGGTAGCTCACGAGAAAAAAGACAGTAGATGTGATACCTAGAGATCTCCAACACTGTTGCCAGCGTAGCTGCAGTAAATTGCTCACACCAGCATTCACATGCATGAGTAGCTCATGAATCACCAGCTGTGTCATTTTTATCCCTGGAGCCTGCTGTTAGCTTTGGTGAGCGCAAGTTTTTGGGACAAGTATAAATGCAAGCCTCCACCGTACAGATAACAACCTTCGTGTTTGACACCGCCCATGAGACAGGGTTTAGCGTCTAAGAGTATTCGGATAGCACCAGTGACCAGCAACAATTCTCAGAACAGAAGCTATTCCTCTTTTAATTTTTATTTCCTCAAACATACACTAGCAAGCGTTTGCCAGTTATTTCCCCACAATAGAGCAAATGAGTCTCTTGCTAATGATAGTGTTTTGCAACGTTCTGTTTCCTCACATCAAAGCATCCTGGAGATCTTTTCAACAATGACTAATTGTTCAGAGACTCAGAAGTGGAGTTGAGGAATTCCACTTATTCACCAACTGCTGAACTTCCCCCTCTATCTTTGCAACACCTCAGCCTACTTCTCACTCCCTGTGCGGTACTAAATGACCATCTCAAACCATCTACATTCATGCTCAACTATCTGCTTCTGCATCTACATTCTGCTTGTCCCCTTATCACCTACTCATCATCGTCTTGATTGTACTCCTCCCAGGATTCAGCCTTTCAAGGCTCAACCCAAGCTGCAAACAAGAGTAGATATCTGGTCCTGAACGTACCCTTTAGGAGCAGCAACACCATAAGAATTTGGCAATATTTGTAAAGCCAGCAGAACACCCCCCCCAACAACCATACCACAAAGCTCTAGTCTGTCTCTCTCATCGCGTAAGTGCCAAACGTATTTCAAAGTCTAAGTCTCTTGGTTGTAGCCATTTATAGTTTTTATAAAAAGCATAACTTGCACACTTCCATTAGAGTCCTAAATATAACTGCCCTAAGCAAGAATTCGCTCTTCAAACAGTATCTCTTTGAATTTTGTTTTCAAAAGAATGCTGTTGCCGCTCTATTATTTATAGACATTTACATTCGGATCAAAATACTTGGTCAGGAAACTCCTCAGATGAATGGATCCCCAGCATTGTTTTTTAACTCTAAATAGCTCAAAAAAACCCCAGCTTGCCTATATTTCTATTCTAGAGCAGCATATTTTTGCACAAGCATAAGCAGCAGCAATGTTTCCAGTGCTCAAAGTCGATGTAAAAAGTCTGGAAACACTGCCATGTTTCAGTTTTTTAACATAGCACCCACGTAGAGGATGAAAATTAGAATCTCAATATTGCATTTTCCTTTATTTTAACAGGGAAAATACATTTTGATATCCTTATCACACCCATGCGCCATATCTGGAATGGATTCAACCATTCCAACCCCATTGATTTAGCCAGTGTGCTATGAGTGAGTTTCCAGTGACACCATTTCATAGCATGCAATTATTTTCTTGACACTTGAAACGTAATTATTGGTAGAGGTGACCTCCTTCAGGTGAGATAATGAAAAAGCAGCACCCATTTCCAACAACGAACAAGCCTGGTCCTAAACATGGAGATATTCCTACAGCAGCATCTCACACACTGGTGGTGAAGATTAAGGTTACAGGGAACCTTCCTACAGTTCTCAGGAAAATAATGGAAAACTGGCTCTCAGATGAAGATCCTTTCATTGACAAAAAGTAACATAGCTGGAAAAACCTTTTTTTCTTTTTTAAGTAGATGATCATAGCATTACCTATTAAAAAAACTTCAGCATTCATTGGGCTATAAGATAGAGCTCATGGTTTTTATGCTGTTGGTTCTCAGCTGAACCCAGCCCACGTTGCTCTACATTGCGATTTGCTGTCTGATGACAGTATCCAGCATCTCTACGGCTGTGTAGCAGAGATGTACAGCATGGAAGCACCCGAAAAGCCAATGTCCACACCACCTACATAATCCCACACCACATGAGCAATCACTTTTTGGATGCAGCTGTTTGTGTGCAACAACTATATCCTAGTAACGTCAACAGCTTTGACTATTGCCAAGAAAAAAAAAAATGCCTTGGAAGTCTATTTAAATTTGTCATGGAGGAAAGCAAAAGCTAGAACCATGGCAGATACAGATTCGGGGAGGTTCAAGTAGCTAAGAATACTTTTTTATCTTAGATGGTACTCTATTCCCTTCATCCAATTACTGAAGCAACCGTTCAAATAAGAGACTGTTCTGTTAAAAAAGGAGAAGCTGGTAAAGGCTGAAAAAGGGAACTGCAAAATGCAGATATGAGGAAAGATTAGAATAGGAGATAGGACACATCGCTCGGGTCTGACACCCAGGTGCTCCACAGCATAGACTTACTTGGAGTTGAAATTTTACTTTAGACCTATCCTTTTCCCCCAAAAAAATACAACAGTAACAGGGAAGGGAAAGGAACACACAGCACGCTCAGAAGAGCTGGAAATAGATCCATGGAAGATGGATGGTGGGAAAGGAACAGGAAAAAAAACCAACCCCAAACATTCCCTGATAAAGGAATTAGTGAAAGAATGGGAGAGCGCTGGAGAACAGCTCAATGAGGAAGAGCCAATTCTGCTTTCTTGTCTTGGAAATATTTCATTTTTCCTAAAAATTTGCAGGGCCTTGAGGAACTTATAAAGCTCCACTCCATATCCTTTAACCTCCAACATCATTTGTCTCCTTTCCCTTCACCTCGTTCCCTGACGAGTGGCACAACCAACACGGGCTGACCCAGCAGAGCTGGACGTGCCTCTTCCCAACACCGATGGGACCCAATACCCGCTGGAGCTATCCGGGCAAAGTCATTCACGTTCCACGTGTACCTTCATGGGCTCATTTCAAGATCAACATAATAAGACACAAAGATAAAGGAATAATTTTTTTTTCTTAATACTGTGCTTTCAAACCTGAAGAACTTGGTTTGCTTTTGTTTTTGCTGTTCCACAGCTCTTCAGGGCAGAATAATCAAAACACGAACAGAAAAATGCTCCGGTCTCCTAACTACCTATTTTCTTCCAAGATCCTCTTCACCTTCCTGCCCTGTTCTCACTAATAAATCACTGATTTACTGTTACGGCCCCGCAGGCTCGACCATTGCTTCTTCATCTCAGCAGGAGCCAAATGATGATTGAGGTGCCAATATATTAGGCTGGCCTGATTCAAAGGAGGATAAGGAAAAAAAGCGTTTGTGCGGAGCAAAGATAAATGAATATAAATCAAGTGCCGAGCCATTTTCTGTGATGGATTAGCACCTTTCTTTGACCTAATAATGTCAAGGGGGCTCCATGCTGACAGCGACTAATGTGGAAATCTCCGTGCTGCATGAAGCCAGGAGGAATCCTGCTCCAGCTGCACTATTTGTATTTTTCTGGGTGTCTCACTCAGGTGTAAGCAATCCATCGCCTTCATCTCACCTTGAGGAATGTCACTACAGCACCCACCGAACTATCTCTAGAGTACAGCAGAGAGATTTCTTCCACTCCTTTGAGTTTCTCCCTCTAATCTCATTTCTTTACCAGCAAACCAGCAGGTCACAGACAGCACTCACCTAGCCGAGGACTGGACGGAAAACCTTTCTCGGTACCTTGGGATGCTGCTGGAGTATAAAACTATACAGAGCCAGCAGCAAAAAAGCAGATGTTTGGATCAAATCTGGCAACTGCAGCTTTAACAAAAACAAGAGACGGCCAAAAAAATCAGTATGCACAGAGAAAACTTCAGCAGGACACAAGCCCAAACCTCTCCGTTTCGGCCCTATAGAGTAGCTAGGGCTGTATTATATAGTGTTTAAAAACCCACGGTGTCATTGACAGGTGGCAAAAGCTGCAGCTTTGGAGGGGAGGAAATAGGTCCAAGTCCTGCAGCTATTGCAGCCTCTGCTATTCTCACTCTCCAGCTGCGGAGGAGTTGCCTGTTACTCACCCAAAACTGTCAAAAAAAGAAAAGAAAAACGTTTCTCCTGCGTTTGTAACACGAGCCTCTGTGTTATGTCTTAGATGAGGTGCCTGAGTACTTGAGTCAGTAAAAAACGAGCTTTTTATCCCTGGGCTGTTCTCGCCGCTCGCAGCACGGGACACTCGCATCCCAGCTCCCGCATCCTTGGAGACCAAAATCCTGTTATCCTTGGAGACCAAATCACCTTTCATCCTCTCTGAAGAGCTGAGACCCACATGTCTCTGCTTTTTTTTTTTTTTTTTTTTTTTTTTTTTTTTTTCTTTTCTGGATGTCGTCTCAATAGGCTTTGCTTTGGTCACATCAATTCCTTGTCTTAGTATAAGCACTTTATAAACATATAAATGCAAGTGGAGGCAAAAAAGGGGTAGTGGGAACATATTTGGGGGCAAAAGAGGGTGGGTGAGATTGCTGCAACCCCAACTGAGTTTGGCTTAAGCTGCCGCAAAAATCAGCCCCTTATATGGCCACCATGTCTTGTAGAAAGAATTGAAACGGATGAAATACTGAAAATCAATAAGTAGGATCCTTTATCTTTTCTGGTTTTAGAGAAAATAGTAAAAGACTCACTTTTAGAAATTCGTAGAAAACTGACCCGCAGTTCTGGCATTCTGAAACAAATTGAATTTGCCAAGTGCAAGAAGTTGTTTATAAGAAAAGAAAAAAGAAGTGGAGATGGTTCCAGAAAATTTATGTTGATCCACCTGCTTGTGGCCAAAATATTACATCAGCCTAGATAGCCTGAGAACTCGAACAGCAGTGCTCTCAAATTAGCGAGTTGCTTGGTGCAAGAGGCAGGGAGAAACGGTTTTGCAGGAGGTCGGGGTTCTCTGCCGAGCTCTGCCGCGGACCATGGGCAAGGCTGCTTCTCTGCCTCTGAGCTTACTGCCTGTAACCAGAAATATTTCTCTTTACTCAGGCTGGTTTTTGTTTTTTTGTTTGGTTGGTTTGCCTTTATTTATTTTTTTTTCCCCCCAGTGAAGGGAGCAGTGTGGTTTTTTTGGGGTTTTTTTTGTTGTTGTTTTCCAAAAAGGTCTTAAGATTCTTAGGACAGGGAGCACCTCTTAGTAACTCTTCCAGAATTTGAAGTTCTCAGACATGAGCTTTCTTGGTTCATGCTTTGAGATGGATGGATGCAAGCCAACTTCAGCCAAAAGCCATGGAGCCGACGATGAGTTAGACTTAAATATAGTGCTGGTGTGCCAAGGAATTCTGTGCATGGTGCTGTGTTTAAAAAAGGAAAACACAACACATGCAAAAAGGTCAGTTGATATTTAAAGATCATAATTAGACAACACTTTCTCAATATTTTGACAATTTCACTCCAAAATAAAATAGAGCACTGATCTAGTTACAACTGATAGCTCATCTAGTAACGTTCTCGTCCTCTACCAACGCAATCAAAGCACGTTCCCGACTTCAGCTGGAGGGTGATTTCTTTCATTTAGCACAACGGATAAATTACCTATTTTATGGGGGTCTAAGAAGCCAAGACTCAAACTCTCTGATGGAGCTAGAACGGCATCGTTAATTCTGAAGCAGTGTTATCGATGCCTTTTATCTTCAAGTATCTGAAAGAACTTTCTTACCCATTAAACAAGGTGGTTCATACAAGGTGCTTCCTGGAAAAAGAAAATACAGCCACTGCCATATAACATGGATTTTTACTTTTTAAGACTTTTTGTACCTTTTCCATCTCTCCCCACCCCAAACACACTGGAGCATTCTGATGAAAGAAGAACTGAAATGAGGTTCAGCTCCTGACTCCTCAGTTCTTACCATGGTGAATCCTCTTAAACAGCTCCAATAATCTCTCAATAATCTCCCACCAAAGCTAACATTCTGGGAAAAAGATATAATCCTCTCTTAATCCTTCAGGGCTGGGGAACTTCCAGGACACAACACTGAACCAAAAGCACTTTAGATACTAAAGTTTTAATTAAATCATCAATTATCTGCCCAGGATGAAGAGGTTCCTTCTAAATTATCAGCAAATTTCCTCCCTATCGGATACCTCCATGAATACCAAGGTCATCCCCAGATGGAAAAACACGCATCCTACGTACGTGTGACGGAGCATTTCAGCCACGATTGCAGAAGCTGTTGTGCCTTCGCTGATCTCCGTTCACTGATCTCATGGATTGACTTTGCTGCAGCAAACCCCAGAGTCCAGCTTTTAGAAGCTCCATCACACCATCCCCAAGGTCCATGCTAGGTCTAAATTGCACCATAATTCATATTTTATATATTTTTTTATCTATAGAGTATATAAATCTCATAAGCAAATAGCTAATGAAAAGCAGAACGCAGGAAATTTTCCAGGGCAAACAGAGGTCGTTATCTCAGAGAGGCTGCGTTGGCTTTTTGATTTCTGCTACCAAATGTCTTCTCCAGGAATAAAAGTTAAGTGTATTTGTTGCATCAGCTTTTATTCCCAATTTTGTTTACTGTATTTGATAATGAAAGGAAGCGCACTTTAGAGATATTAATTTTTCTCCTCTCCCTGCCAGGCACTGAAAAGGAAATTTTTTATTATTTTTTTTTTTTACCTGCACACTGCCTGGAACCTGAGGACTGGGTATCAAACCATCGCAAAAGGCGGTGACGGAGCACATGGGCCCACTACACAGACACAATATATTCATCAAAATTTGATTCAGATTTAGGCTTCATTGAAGACATCGCCTTCTGCAAAGATGGATAAAGTTCCGAGGTTCAGGTCTAACTGGGACCTTTAGAAACTGATTCCAACTTTCCGAGGTGTCTCCAAGTCTCTTCTCACCTAATAGACTGAAAACACAAACCAAGAACCCCTCCTACCCTTTCTTCTGGGGTATAATGAGTAGATCTAAACCACTTTTTGCAGGAGCACCAATTTATTTGAATGAGCTTAGCCCTTCCTCCTTTTAAAGCAGGTTATGTTTAAACACCCCCAACACAACCCCTTCTGCAGCTGCCCCAGCTCCCATCCAAGGGGAAGACCAATATCTCCGTCTTTGTCTTTCAGCAGGAGAAACGAGAGGTAGGGGCACCAAAGCCCTCGCTTTGGCTGACAGCCTAAAAAGCTCAAGGTATTTCGTTTTTTGGTTGCAAGGGATAGTGCCAACAAGACCTGCACCACCAAAAAAAAAAAAAAAAAAAAAAAAAAAAAAC
>WKFP01014649.1:17562-29175 GCA_011057875.1 Pterocles orientalis | reverse complement strand
ATATATATTTTATATATATTTTTATATATAATTTATATAATTTCATTTTAGATAAATTTATATAATGATCTCTATAAAACATAACAGCCTCAAAGCAAGGCTACTCCATAATTCTGATTTTTCTCCAAAGTCCTCACTGGGGGGGGGACCCCAAACAGCAAAATAATCCTCAAACAGACACAGGCAGGACACAGTGAGCAACTTCTTCACTCCACGTATTAACCTGAAAAGCAGTTTAGTGTCTATGGCAAGGTAGGCGTTGCTGCAATTACAGATTTCTGGCATTCACAATTAAATCCCTAATTCTCAGCCTTCGCGGCCAGCACCAGCCCAGAAGCCTTCTGTCCGGATCCCCCGCGGAAACCCACGGGCTGAACGTTGTCCCTGAGTTTGTGGCAGCATCTGTGTCCTGGGGAAAAGGCAATCTTCTTATATTGACAGCAAACATTATCATTCAGCAAAGAGGCTGTTTTACAACAAATGATGAGATAAGGTTAAAATCCCTCTGTGCTCTCCTGGGCCGTTAAAAGACCGAACGGAGATGAAAGGCAAGCGCAGGCACGCCAGCGGGAGCAGGCAGATGACTTGTCAGATCACCAGTTACTCACATGGGAAATTCTCTTTATTGCCAGTATTTGGCTAGAGGGAGGGGAAGAGGGAAAAAAAAAAAAAAGAAGAAAATCTGTTGTGGTTAGACCAAGAGACAAACGGCTTCACCAGCCACCTCCACTTCATACAAAGCTTCACTTTGTTTGAAACTTTGAGTCTTGCAGCAAGAAATGAGTGCAAGGCTTGGTGTGTCACAAGGTAGAGGACAGAAGGATGTTGTTCCAGACACGGAAACAGGGCATCACGCTTCTCGGATTATATCTCCAGTTGGCCTTTTGTTCAGGGTCTTCGGGACATGCCTTTTACCCCATGACTCCTTTGCCATGCCCAGGAACTGGGGAATAATAGGGGCAATTTTTAGTAAACATTTGCATTTTCAATATGGGATAATACATTCTTTACGTGTAGGGCTCATGTGCAGCACAGCCTCTCCAACCGAAAATTTTTTTGTTTTGGATTCATACTGCTCTCAAACACTAGATGAGCCAGGGGAAACAGGGAGAGGGAGAGGAGCACCCTGGAAGAAGGGCGATGGGTGGATGAAAGGCGACAGGTGGATGAAGGAAGAGTCGGAGTGTGTCCCCCAGCACAGGTCCTAGCGGATCCTTGGAGGCTCCGGCTCCAGCGAGGACAGTTTATTGACCATAATTCTGCAATGAGTAATGGGCACGCATGGCTTCCAGCCGGAGCATGTGATGCATTTAACTTCTTAGCGGAGGAAAATGCCTTTCCCTGCCACCGCCTAACGGGACTGTCACCAGCGATCCAGACAACTGAGCCACCCTTGCATGCTCCACCATCGCCTCTTCCACGGAACCAACCCCAAAAGGGCACTTGGCGTTCGCTGTATTGCTTTGTTGGTGACTTAAGTTCTCATCTTTCAATGAAAGTTATTTCTTTCCTTGTGGCTTTCCACATTCCCTGCCTGGTTCTGAGCAACATCAAGTGACGTTAGTGACATCACCCCTCTTGGGACCTGCTGCCCCATCCCTTTGGGGGACCCTGGCACGGCAGGTCTGAATTACATCCCAGTTTGGGACAGGCAGAGCCATCCTTCCCCAAAGAACAGCTGAGGAAAAACGGCTTATTTCCTCGTGTAAGAGAGACTGATTTTTTTACTTTTTTTTTTTTTTCTAATTCCCAAACAATTCCTTCCAAAAATAAAAGGCAAGTAAATGGTCAGCTCAGCTCCTCTGCTCCCTTTCGCAAGGCCATGACTAAGGGTTGGCAGGCTCACAGCCAGACTGTGAAACGGGTGAATTTCCCCTCCCCGCTCTTTTAAAAAGCATAACATCTTGGCTCACCCTAACGCCTCTTTAATCTCTTTTCAACATTCATACATTCTCCCAAGCAACTAGAATGCAATTGCTGCTGCATAGTCTATTTTTTTTTTCCAAATAAACATTCCTCGTTCATTTTATTATACAACATCATCCGTCTGATCCTGCACCATGGAAGCAGAGTGATTTTGGAATGCCCATAAATCACATCACATAAACTAGCCTGAAATAACTTGGGTTTATTATTAATTTGTCTTACAGCTTATCATTGCATCCAGCTTATCCTGCCACGTATAAAGCCTGGACAGCTATCTGTTTAAAACAAAAATTAAAAAAATTAAAAAATTAAAAAAAAAATCAACAGAACAAAAGAAGAGCCAAGATACTAGCTGTAGAGCTCATACCACTGGAAGCAAGGGCTGAGAGGGTGGCACAAGAAGGCAGCCCTTGCTGTCATTTCTACTTCTACAGGGCTCCAAAAAAAATAAAAATAAATTGAAAGATCATTTACCATACTATAGGAGAAAGAGATCAACTTTATGCGAAACTACGAAAAATCAGAGCTATTCACAAAACTGTGACTCTGACTCCCTGCAGCTCCACTCAGTTACTGGTTTCAGTGTCACAACAAACATCTAGGAGAAGAGACGTCCCACTTGCTCTGTTTGGCTCAGGGAGCACCAGTCTCTCTTTCCTGATGCTTCAGTTTGGGAGGGTTTGCTTCTAACCTGCCTCTTTCCCAAGATGTCACAGCACCGCGTGGCACCGCTCGATATTCCACTTGACGCCACCCTCAACTCAAAGCAACTTTACGTCGGCTTCACTGGAGTATCTTCTGCTCCGTCCTGGCCAAGGAAATCCAAATCACGCTCTCCTACCGCCTTTCACCAACCAAACCATACTGGCTTCGATGCTTCAGAACTATTAAAGCAGAAAAAAGCGGTTTCTTGGTGACCTCCCAGGGTGAGAGCGTTCCCTTCAAGGTTCTCAAGGCAACAAAATCCTACCTGGGAGTCTGTCTGGCAACACCAAATTAGAGGGTTAAAATAAAGTACCAGGGCTACCAAAGAACCAGGGGAATCAACCCTCCTAGAAAAAAGCGCTTGCTGTATTTTACTGGATTGGATTATGCCAAACTGAAGCCTCGTGAAAAGGGGAGGGAAAGGGTTATTCACACTCTCAATTCTTTTCCATTTTTTGTGGTTTGCCAGTCACATTTTTCTGCCTAACACTTAGCTGCTCGGCTCTTCTGCTTCGGGACAGAGCCTTGCGGAGAACAAAGTGGTTTGTGTGATTACACAGAGTTTCATTTGAAAGAATAAAACCCTAAAATTTCAGTGGGAATTCACATCGGGGCACTAGTAAGGCCAGTCTACCCCTACTTGAGCCCGAGTAAGGCCAGTCTGTCTGTACCTGAGCCCCAGTAAGGCCAGTCTACCCCTACTTGAGCCCCAGTAAGGCCCGTCTGTCCGTACCCGAGCCCTATCCTGAAGTCTATCCCCCGACATCCCAATCTGGATCTCCTGGTGGGTGCAGCACCCTGCTGTTCACCGAGGGTTTGGGTTGGTTTGGGTTTGATGGGTTTGGGTTGGTTTCTTTCCATTGGACACTCAGCTGAAATCCAGCAGAGACGATGCTTAGTCTCCCCTTGGACCTTCGACAAGTGATACTGGCCGTACCCAGAGCATCTCCAGTAACAGCCCCACAGCCCCTGGCTGGGTGACTCGGCCAGTTGCACCAGCATCATCCCCAGGGCTACAGCTTGAGTTCAAAGCTGTGCTAAACGCCTGCCTGGCTCCCTGAAGACAAGGCGCAGGATCCCACCCGACAGGCAGGCAATACGCACAAGCTCAACCCCCAGAGATAAGAGGCCACAGCAGACAACCTTAACGTTGAATTTCCGTGAGACTCTACCCCTTCCCTGCTGCACAGGAACGACCGAGGATAAAACCGCTAAGCTTGGAGACAGGAGTAATGGGGGCTGATTAAACCAAGAGTTGGACCTAGTCGCTAACCTCAGCACGGCAGCACCAGCACGGCCCCTTCCGAAGCGCTGGCGGAGAGAGCAGGGATATAGTCTAACTGAAGCCTGGCTTAGGAAGAGGAAGGAAAGCCAGAAAACCTTGTTGCAGTTGACCAGGCTTGCTTTCCACAACTGAGGTTTCCAGCCGCCCTTTTTACTACAAAAGAAACTAAATGAGTGTAAGCAAAGTAGAGGATTTAAGCAAGCTCCGTGGGTGTGGGAGCCGGACATGTATGACCTAAGCTGGTATCGCAGCAAGGCTGTGAATCACAGGGTAATGGAAGGAGAAGTTCTTGCCCAAGGCATACACACAGCGTTGGACCACGAGGCTTGTAGGCAACAGCGCTGAGCTCTGAGAGCTAGGAAAAGCCCGCGGTACGGACCACATGGAAGCCCCCAATAGACACATGAACGGCAAAAAATGAAAGACATCCTGGGCTCTGGCACAGCCACACTTTATCCATCTCCAAGAACAGAAACTTTTGCTCCTGCTTCACCCCAAAATCTCTTTGAACACTCGCCCCATTTCTTGCACATAATGAACTCAATAAAAAAAAAAGATTTAAAGATCATCTCAGATGCCTTTGAATGCCGCCAAACTGTTATTTACTCCATTAAGTAAACTCCCAATCAGCCAAAACCTAAAAGCCACACTCCTATGTGCAACCTGGAGAGGTTACAGATAATTTTCACGTATCAGCGCTGTTAAAACAGATGCATCACGTGTGCCATTTGGCATTTATGGGCAGCTTTAGCCCAAAATATTTGTTGTTTCCAGTCTTTCCCCTGGCTAATCCTTTCAACAGCCTCAAAAGGCATTCTCTCTCCCAATTTCTCTTTCGCTTTCAGTCATTAAATGCCGAAATCAGTGTGCAATCAGTGTAAAAAATATTCAAAGCCAGGAGACCCTGGGTTTTAGTATTTTTTAGGTTCAGAAAAGTACTGACAACAGAAAAATTCAGGAAAAACTCCCGACTCAGGCAGGAGATGCAGACTTGGAATCCAGACCTGACCGAGATGGGGACAACCAAGTCAGGAGAGAGACAAAAAGCCTGGATGCCACCTCAAAATAATCCCCCGACACAGAGGAGAGAAGTGACACTCCACAAAACGCACGGAATATGCAAGCTGAAACAGTAAATGCCAGAGCAAAAGATGAAAATAAATCACAGCCGAAGCAAATCTAGCGCAAACCACAAACATAATAAAAACCAGACAGCAAAACACAACGTAGCTGGGTTACTAGCTAGGAGTTTTCTCTGCTAATGTTTCCAGTAAGGCCCTGAAAATAAATCTCATCGTGGAACCTAGAAGGATTCTGAGTCACAGGAGGGTATCCAAGCACAGATGCACAAAACCGAGAAGCGGGTTGTAGGAAACAGCATTGTCTATAATTTCTGCAAACCGGTGCAGTAGCACGGTTTTGTCCAGAACATCATCTGTATGCACTGGGGGGAGGCAGAAAGGCAATATGCTCCTAAAAAACCCGCTCCACTTCTTTCTGCAAGCAAAACCACATCCTCTACACCACCGTCAGAGCCCCTGCTGTACGGCTAGAGCGGTCAGCAGCCCCGCAGCCTCAGGGTCTCCTCTTGGAGCATCCAAGAGTCACGAGATACCTACAGGAAAGGCCGTGTCCAGAAGAGACAAAAGCAAACACATCCCAGATTGTTCTGCTCTTTACAGCAGCCTTTTGCTGGGAGAGGCTGGGGCACAATCTGGAGCTGGATTCATGGCACTGGCCACGCGAGCGCTGACAAGTCAAGGGACAGCCAAGGAAGAGGTAGGACCCATCTCTGCTGATAACAGTTAGCTGAGTTCTGCCGAGCTGAGCAGCCCCAGTTCCACTTCCCATGGAGCCCCTCTTCTCCTCTCCCTACGCCATCTCCATCCACCTTGTTCTCTTGTTTCTTCTTCCATGGCTGTCAGAGCTGCTCGTCAGAGCTCACCCCGGACTGAAGGCTCTTTGGAGAGAAAATGCAGCGCCTTGCGCCGCGAGATTTGATCTACAGGAACAGCGCCCAGAGGCGAGCTTTGGGTTTGGTGGAGAGCTCGCGATGGGCTGATGAACTAATTGTTCAAATGCTTCCTGCCATATGCAACTACCAATGGTCCCTTCTCCATGGTAATAACAGAACAAGCCGGACCATTAAACATCCTGCCTACATGACCCCAAATGGAATTGTGGATGTATTTGTATTAACTGCACTGAATTGCCACAACCAGGCGGTAATGCTGAGAAGCCTCTCGTGTGTAAAAAAGGAAGAGACCTGTTTCTCCTCCTGCGCACACCAGGATGCTGCAGTGCCACTGACTGATGCAACTTATGTCCCAACACCAGTATGAGCAAAAAGAGACTGGGATGCTGTTCTGGCAGATGAAAGGCTTTGCAAAAAAGCCCAGGCAACAGCAGAGCTCTGCAGTACCTGCCATTATCTGCAGACATGCTTATTAAGGCAGTAGCAGCCTCCAGCTCTCTCACCTTAACGAAACAGCTGTAATTACGTGCAATGCAGTTTGGCTAATTGCCACTGGCCAGGCAAAATGAGGATAAGCTAAGCATCTACTTTTCTTTCCTCTGGAAAATCCCCCTACCCCACCGTTCAAGAGGCAAACACAGATACACGTACACGTCCCCATCCTTCACGCATTGGGCAGTGCTGCGCTTCCAGGGCAGATTGCTTTCAATGGCCACTATTAATTTCTGCCTGACTTACACATCCCAACTCGGGAAAATCTTGGTGAAACCAAGTGAATTTCCCAGTAAACCATCTGCTCGTCTTGAAGAGACCGAGAGTCTGGGTTGTGTTGGCAGGAGGAAATGGTGAGAGGCTTGCAGAGCCAGCCTTGCATAACCTCCCTGACATCAAAGGCTCGCCAGGGCTTTAAATCAGATCAAAATTTGACTAGGCAGCATTTGCACTAGAAACAATCAAAACTCGGATATCCTTAGAAGCTAGTTATGATTCCTGCTCAAATTTTCACCAAGATCTTCGCTTTACAATTCCCGTGTCTTTATTTTTGATAAAGCAGAACAACTTAAGACTGTTTGTATTTAATAAATCAATTTTTAGGTCTTCTGAAGCAACTGCATCAAATGTCTGAGCCCATGCAGAGAACCCCAGAATATTAAACATCCAACATATTCAGTGAAGCATTTCTGTAGAGAATTAAGAATAGATAAGAAGGGTATGAGGAAAGAGGATAAAGTGTAGTCAGCAGAGGGGGGGGGAAAACCCAACCTGTTCCTTGCTAGTTTTTTTTGAGAGGCAAATAACTGCCTGGAATGAACACACAAATACCTGCTTACTGCCTTTGCATCATGAATAATGCATACACCTCCCCTCTGCATTGAAAGTGAAACTCTCCCTTCAGCTTTCACAGTTACTGTGCAGCTGGAGAGCCTCAAGATTCAATGACATCCTTCGGTTACAACTGGAAAACATGCACCGGTCGGTGGCTTGCAAGCGAAACGGTTTCGTGTTGTAGCTGTTGTCCCAACTCAAGAAAAGCACAGAGGATTCCTAAGAGATGTTCTCTATCTACAAGACGTTCACTGTCCACGGACGGAGAGGTCTTAGGAAAGAGAGTCCATGTTCTCAACAGCCAGCCTAACCCAAACACGGGGACAGGTCCCAACCTCCAAACTCAGAGTCCCCCAGCTCAGGGACAAAGCTCCCATAGACAGGGAACGTCACCTGCTGCTCACCCGCAGGAATCACACCGTGCCACCACACCACACGCACGGGAATCTGGCACAAGCTCCTAACTGGGAATAACATCCAGTGTCAGAAGGAAGGAGAGCTTCACCCCCTGTTCTTGCCAGAGTCGATACTACGATGAACCTGCCGGAGGAACCCCAACGTCCCCGAAGGGCAGGTGGTGTGACACATCCACCGCACCCAGTTCTCGCTGACCCTAGGAACACCCCAGCACACACTGGAGAGACACAGCACGTGTGTAAAGGTGAAAACATACAACTGTGACACAGAGGTGTGTGTGCTTCACAACAGCAGGAGTGACCGGTACCCGTGGGATTAAAAGCAGGGTTTAGTTGGGGTCACTTCCCGCACAGACAGAAGTTCATAAACGCCTTTGTTCTTCATCACCTACCCAAGACAAATTTGCTCAAATGGAAGAGAGATAAGGGTTAATTACCACATAATTAATTAATGGAAAAGTCTGGATGAAATGAAAAACCAGCGGAAAGATTTAAAAAGAAAAAAAATGACCTGTGACATAGATCCTGAATAAACAGATCCATTTATTGCCATTAACACACAGACAGCATCACTGTTTCCCTCTCTGCCATATAAAGTTATAATTAATTATGCAGTACAGCCCCTGACACCCGAGCTCCGCTCACTATCAGCTATACGCCGACAAAGCCAGACTCTGCGAGAGGAGAGAACTTCACAGATACCCGATACTGTCCCAGCATCTGTCACCGTGGCATCGCGTCACATGGCGTGGTGCGGACGCAGGGGAAAAAAGGGGAAAAAAAGGGGAAGGGGGGTATTTAATTTCAGAATATGCACCTTATAGCTTATCACACCCATTTTATGGGTAAATCCAGCGAGGCACAAGAAGCTGAGCTGGGGCAAACCATCTCCCCATGCACCGTGATTTTCTTTTTTGGACGGCGAGGTCCTGGAGTTGGTCAGCCAAAGGCGAGGAGGCTGTGCCGTGCTTCACGGACAAGAGGCACTTTCTCTCTGCGGTGGAGGATACAACAACTTTCACCTCAGAAACTCCCAAAAAGGAATAATAAAAAGGGCTGAGAGATTGAATCAGGCCAAACTGATAATGAGCTCCAGGTTTGTTTTGAGCTGAGCTCACTCTTCCCTTGGGTCCCTTGCAGGCGGTGACTCAGGGGATGGGTTTGGAATCAGGAATGTTTTGAATTGCTACGTTCTGGATTTCATTTATTCCCCTCCGGGCAAGTGGGTGCATTTGAGAGCCTGAAACTTCATTGGTAGAAATCCTGCTATAGCTGGAAAAGCAGGAATCAAACCAACCAGGACAGAATCCAGGCTGATGCCTCTGAGTCAGCATTCAAATTCCTCCCCACTGCAGCTTTTCCCAAGCCTGGAGGGGGAGAGGGGACAGAAAAGAACAAAGGCTCCTACTCCAGTACCAGCAGCACACAATCACCTGCATGGTACTGGACTCAGCCTTTGTTTCTGCTTTTCCAAAACTTTTTTCTATGTGAATTCTATGTAAAACAGAATTCTGTCCGTGTCCCTGGTTCACTCTGCTGCTCGCCCTCCTGCCAGCTGCTGGCTGTAACTGCTATCTCATCACTTAGGGAGAGGTTCTGATTTTTTCCTTTTGACAGGGGGCTTGTTGCTGCAAGTCTGATATATTTAACGTTCTTTCTACCTGCTTCATTTACTAACACACAGGAATTAGCTTCCAGAAACAATTGGCGTCACTCAAAAGACTTGTTCACTGAGATTTGTAACCAAAAGTTTTTAGTCTGAGCAAACAAAGGGGGGAAAAAAAAAAGAAGAAAAGAAAGATAGGAGTGTGTGTTCAAGATGAGACTTGAACCGAAGCCTCAGCAAACACGGCTCCTGCACAGGACTGGAAACCAGGCGATAGGGACAAAGGAACGCACAGAGGCAGAAGGGTGAATCACGCAGCGCAAGGGGACCTCAGAGACGATGGCAATGACGTGGAAGATGCGCTTCTGCTCCTTACAGCCACTGTTGCTCTTGGCTCACGCCCAGCAATAGGCACAGAGGTTTTATGGGCAACTCAAATGTAAGGAGAGACCAACAGTTAATGGAGATACTGACCACACACACCCCATACAGTAATTTAAGAGACATCTATTAGTGCTTTTCTTTCCGTAGCTACCTGCCTTCCCAAGAAATACTTCTGGGACAGCTATGAAATCACAACTTTATGGTCCTTAAGGACTTAAATGTAAATAGACATGTGTCTATCATACTTATTTACTTTTATGTATTTCTTTTTTTTAGGAAGAGATGGAGACAAATATTCTCAAGCGTTCAAAGCCAGAGGTGGAAAAATTGAGGTGGTGGGATGGCCCCCAGGTCGTGGTTGGCACAGTAAAAGACCAAAGCTCTGATAGCCAAGTGGGATCACCATCTGGGCAGGTTCAAAGGAGAGATTTCAAAAACTCCAAGTGGGAACAGCCCCCGTCCGGTTAGAGCAGGCAAGTGCTGACTGTGGACAGATGGGAGTTTGACTTGGAAAACAAACGTTACGTTGATAGTGGGTTCAAAGCACAAATCTTGGTCTTCACAACCCCAGACAGTTTCGTCTCCCGCTCGATCAGTATTTGCTGAATTTTCCAAACTCCTTCCATACAGCACCTCACCCTGACAACAGTAAGTGGCTGTCGTGAATCAAGAAATTCAAGATCGAGCTTCGCCTGGCTCTTCGTGTTTTCATTTGTAGGGGCAATAAACATCTTACTGCTTCAAAGTGCTGAAGAGCTTTGAGATCCCCGTAATGAAAACACGGGTAACCTACAGCCCCGCTCTGCTGCGTGATCGCTGCCCCAACAGCGCGGGCTGGCTCTCTCAGGTTTACAGCTCCTTTACAGATCATTCATTTTATTCTTTTACGCTACAACTGAAGGAGCCGATGACTAACTTACTGAATGCCGAAACGCTACTGTACTCCTTGGAGTATTCCTTCCTGCGTCTCTTTCCCCACCCCCAGACATATGTTAGTAGTTAGGAGCAGCTTGCTGAAGCTCAAAGTTTGACAGAGAGGGGGGGAAAAAAGGGGGGGTGGAAATATATCCATGTTCAGAACACAAGAGAATACCTAAAGAGACCCCCCCTTGTCTCTCTACAAGAGGCAACAAGTGTGTGTGTGTATGAGGTTTTCAGATAAGGGCAAGGAACATCTCATCAGCTGGAGCAGTAAATAATTGAAATGGCCTCTATTACCTCTACATGAGTAAAAACAGTGATTAAATAATGAAAGATTTTGGTAACATCAGTACGGATCACAGGGAGTTCTCTCTTAGATTTAACGACGACAATATCACAGGAACTCTTGTGCTCATCCTGCCTTTGGGGCTCCCGTACAAAAGCTCTGATGAGGAGTGGGGAACACCACACAGGGCTAGTAAATGGAAAGGAAAAATGGCAAACGTGCTGCTAGGCATCCCTGAAAGACAACAAAAAAGTTTTCCTGCCTTCTGATTTCTCTTATGTTGGAGACCTGAAGAGGGCAGAAGGTAAAAAAAAAGACGGAAGAGCCGCTGACCTGTCTGGGACAAGCCAGGAATATGCAATAAGGAGCCAAAGGAGAAGAAGGGCAGGGAATACCATCTGCAAAGTGCTAATTCCAATCACCATCACTGGGACAAAAAAAAAAAAAAGCCAAAAAACAAACAACACACACACCAAACACCAAAAAACCAACCCCACCAAACAGCACTCACAAGCATCAATCTACAGCCAGCCGTATACTTTTATACATATCACTTCAGAGCCGTTAAGATGATGGGAACCACAGGAACAGCCACCAAATGGGTGCCTACTGTAAGACGGGCTCATATCTCATTCACTTCCTCAGCAGCAGGACTGCTACACAAACTCCCAGAAACACTGGCATCCCGCCCAAAGAGCACTTATTCAGCCAATTCAATTAATGTTATCGTTAAGTCCCAATATACCCAATGAGTGGGACAGCCAAGTTATTCCTATTATCACA
>WKFP01014648.1:110117-147960 GCA_011057875.1 Pterocles orientalis | reverse complement strand
TTGATACCAGCTTGCTTAGATGGGGCTAAATTAATTATTCTGTTTCTCTGCACCTGATTTCTTAAAGTGGAAAAGTCATAGTCATGGCTTTGGTCGTGGTCACGGTCAAGAAGGAGTCAAAATTTGTTACTTTAAAATATATTCCATTGCCACAGCTTTTTCACTGCTGCCCGTTCTGGTGTTAGGAAACATTCCTTGCATTGACTGTGGTATTACCCAGATAAGAGAAGATAAAGAGATTCAGAGTTCTCATGTGGCCCTTAAGTCCATACTTACCTTCATAGTATTCATCTCAATCATGGCAAAAAAAAATCCCTTTGGTACTGTGGGAAGTCCCCATTCCAAAGTAATATCTTATTTTTTGTCAGATCCATGTGGACTTTGGACAATTGTTCTTTTTTTTTTTAACCTTTATTTTTTCAGCAGTAACATCATGAGTTAATTTTTTATATGTGATTTTTTTTCCTGGTTTTAGTGGCCAAACTGAGCAATAGAAGAGTGTGTGAGTGCTTCTTTCAGGCTTGGAATAATCAGGAGCTGAGATTGGGTAACACCACGTGAAGCAGAAACTTAATTGTGCAATTGATCATTCTGCTCAGCAATCTCTAGCAAATTGACAATCTTTAAAAGTTTGGTTATAAGTGTGCAAAGCAATTTATTAAGCTGGATAGGGAGTGAGTCATGCATCTGTATTTTGAAATCCAGAATACTTTTTCTTTTTCAGGGAAGATATACAAGGGCAAGGCTGTAGGATAAGAGCAGTAAACATAGGGAGTTATCTATCCCCAGGGAACTCTCTGCTGTTGGTTCGGTTGAAGGTAAAACACAGAAGGATCCAAAGCAGCAGTCTACGAGCATATAGAAGGTCCCTACATTTATTTTAAACCAAGATGGAAGCCAGGTACAAACACTGTGGTAGAAACAAAACCACAGACTGTAATTAATGCACTAAAATTTCTGTTTGTTTTCTTTAATCAGAGACGGTATTGAGCACATAGAACTATTTATTCTGTTAATGCTTTATGGTGCAGACAACAGGATGTACGAAAGTGTTACAATAAAAATCTCTATCTTTTCAAAAATCCCTCCCTTGTTTATTGTTGTCTAATACATATGTCTATTATACCATATATATTTTTTTAAATACATATTATTCCTGGCTGTAAGCCTTAAATTTTCTTACTCTATTAGTATTACGTGAGACAAGAAGCAGCTTCTGCACCTGCACTGTACTACTAGGGGAAATATTATATTTAATATTTATATTAAAAAGTCAAATAGAAGGAAGGGAAAAAAAATACCCAAACCTGATGGAATGTCATTATGCGACGTAATTAGCTTCAGAGAGTCTCCATTTTTTCTGTGCTGCTCAAGCCTTGTTCAGTGCTTACAGGAATGCCCATTTTTCGTCTGAATCTCTCTGATTGAGTCATTTTAACCAGCGCAGTTTCAGAGCTGGCAACTCTGATAAAATTTTTAGCTACACTCTTTGCCTTTCTCTTGGAATAAAAGCCATACAGGATGTGGCGTGCAAAATGGGTTTGGTTCTGCAGAAAGTGCTATAGAGATTCAACGCTATTAAGATCAGTTGGAATGAATACACGGAACATGATGGAAATCCTGGCTTTTGACAATATTCAGGTCATGGAGTTCACAGAGGGAGAAGATAGAAAACTGGGAGAGAGATCAGTTAAAAATAGATTAAAAAAAGAGTGCTGTAGCTGTGAAATATTCCACAAGGAACAGAAAGCTTTGCTATAGGGTTGTGAAGCTACACCTAACAGAGATCCTACAGGGATATGAAGACGCCAGATGTCTTGACAGCGCTGTTCTCTGCATGCTGCATATTTTAATGCCCAGGAAATACTAGTCCAGTAATAGCTGAACTGAAGCGTGTTAAATCATCTCCGGGGCAGAACAGCCCCACGTAACACAAGCTCTTACCTAGTGCCATTTGCAAGCATGTTGTGGAACACCCCAGGCTTACAGGGAGGAAGACTTCCTTGGCCAAGAAGAAGGATTTATTCAGCAGACACCTGAACCTTGTACGGCAGCCACCCTCTTGCGCTGATCTCCTGAATGACTTCCATGGTCTATTCGAATTGCTGCCATTGTTCAAATTTGAAAAACAACGTGATAAAGCCAAGGCTTCAAAGTTTCCCTCACTTTGGTTGTCCATAAGGTTAAGAGGGAAGAAGAAGATGTTCCACTGTCCTTACAGAGACTCTGATGTTGGGAAAGCTGAAGCTCTGAAGTCATCTTTTGGCTTTAAACACCTGTTCCCCCAGCCATCTTGCACAACGTTGCAACTTAGCTTGGCATCCTTGGAAAAAGATGCTTGAACAGCAAAGATCCAAAGAGCCAAACTTCCTCCTGCCTGCCAGAGGTGGCCACCAGTACCTGGCTCCACACACGGCCAGGATGACTGGGACCCTGGGGCAGGGACACACACTCTCCCCTCGCAAAAGAGGTCCAAGGACCCGGTACCGCACGCTTGTGCTGCAGCAGCACTGGGGATGCCTACGGCTGTGGATGGAGGCAGGAGGGGGAGCAGAGAGGGACAGGTTGGGTCCTCAGGAGCCAGCAGGACCTACTCAGAGGTAGAAACTGGCCCGTGTCTCAACCAGCCTCCTGAAAATGGACCCTTCTAGGGGCAAGTTTATTCTTGGCCTTGAATATGATCAGGGAAAAACTGCATCTTAAAAAAAAAAAAAAAGACAAAAAAAATTTACACCTTTTCAGTTGCAAATAAACAAAAGCATTCAGTTGACAAATGAGCCTATCAATGCAGCACTGTTGTTTTATTAAAACAAAACAAGAAAATGAGCTAAAAAGCAAGTTGTGAGGTTGGAAACAAAAGTGAAGGATGAGACAGGAAGCAGACTCCAGGATTAAAAATACCGTACTCCTGATCATGAGTGCATATGAATTGCATGTATTTTCTAGAAAAAATGCTACTTTACCAGTTACCTCACATCTCTTCTTTTATCTTCTTTATTACCCACAGGATGTTGCTACGTGGATAGGATTTCCACAATAACAGCCTCTGATTGCACACTAGCTATATGCATATTGTTCATGGAGGGATCCAATATAATAATAGAAATAATAGAAAGGCGATTATATATAAACCTACAGAAGGACCTGGGCAGGCTGAGGAAGACAAGAAACCTCATCTGTGAAGCAAAGAGTTTCATGGATCCTGCTCATTCCAATGTTTTGAAATAGTCACGTATGTATTACATACAGATGAGTAAAGTATTTGATGATGGTGGGCATTTGATAAAGATGCAAATTGTTTATGAAGAAATAAAATGGAGTCATGTTATGCCATTCCTCACGGTGAAGATTTCCTTCATTTTATGGGAGAATTACTCCTGGAAAAGAACTTTGTATAAGTCTTTTAATTTTATAAAACCTTTGCTTCAGCTTGGTTCAAAATGCAGCTAGCCAGCGTCCAACATTATTTTTAAAAGTTCCTTATTACTCTGCCCAAAGTTTAGAATCTTTTCTGATTTTCAGAAATGCATTAAAACCTGCAAATGTAACTTCCTGAGTGTCTAAGATCTCTGATGAAAACAGTTAAGTTAACAAGGCACCTAAATTTGGGAGAGTCTTTCAGTCAAGTATCTTAGCAGAGAAGGATAACATCTGAGCTGGTAGAATTTTTGTTTTAAAGGCTAACCAAAAAATAGGTCCCTCGAGCTGTGAAGACCTACTTTGCAGCCTCTTTTTTGATTTTTCCAGTTTTTCTGCTTTTTCCCTATCCTTTTATGACCTTTTCTTTGCTATAAAATAAAATAGAATGAATAATGTCGTGTATTAGTTTCACCCATTGCCCACCCCGACACAATAACGTTTCATATTTTTTCTTCATTTTTCCCTTTGCCGCTTTAACTTTTCTAAAGGTTAACAAGGGAAAAAGGGGAAAGAAAAAGTGGAAAAAAAGTTGAACGCTTTAATTTTATTGTGCTCAGCTGGTAAAATCGTGGTGGTAGGCATGCCTTCAATATTTCATTTTTCAAACTGAGACCAAAAGTAATGAAACACTTCAGAGTTCTTCATGTGCACTGATGTTGGCTTGCTTTGAGTACGATTCGGAGCATTTTAATGCTCTTCTCTCACTCTGCCTCCAGGCAAACGTAGCTCTGATGCTCCTACTGCTCTGTCTATTTAGACGCACACTGCAAGGAGGTTCAGTCTTCTCCTTGGTCCTTCACTCCTTCCCCCTGAGCTCACACCCGTGCACCCACTAGGACAGTGCGTGCCCCCAGACCCACGTCACTTCCCTGGCTGGCACACTACAAGATAAGAATCAGCTCCATTTAGGTTGGATCCATTATTTTGTCCTGATGGAAAATATTTTCATCTATTTTGGGATTAAGTGGTTTTGAATAGTAAGATCCTAAATCTTTTGTCTTTCTTTTCTGCACATATACTACTTATAGCATACTTATGGAACGAATTCTCCTGGGGACTATCACAAGTCAAATGAAGCACATGATTGGGAAAAGCCAGCACAGGTTCACCAAAGGCAAATCCTGCTTGACAAACCTGATCACCTCCTGTGACAGAGTAACCTGCCCAGTTGATGTGGGGTGAGAGGTGGACGTTGTCTATCTGGATTTCTCCAAGGCTCTTGATATGGCTTCCCTCACTACATGGCTGACATCAGACAGACACAGGAGCCTCAAGCCTTTTCCAGAAAGGTCCTTCTGTCACCAGATCCTACTCTTAACAACAGCAGAAATGCTTGCTGCTTCGCTGCAGGCTTTCTTTCATGATTACAGTATAGACGCAATGCCAGCAGAGCACAGGAGCACGTAAAGCTGGAGGATGTAAGCTATAAAGGACGTAAGCTGGGATTCTTTGGGATGCTTTGGTGTACCAAGGACAAAGGAAGAAACCTGAACATTCAGGATAAGGAAGTATTTTTTCCTTATCCATTGAACTCTGAGATATCAGACCCCCCCAGCCCGGTGAGGAGTTACTATCTGAAACATATAGGGCAACATATGATCCCTTGAAGAGTCAAACGTTGAGGCACAGAGACCTGGCTGCTTAGAGAGGGAAACTGATGCTCCTACACACAATGCTAGATGAAAAAGTCCCCCTCCACAGCATGTCCATTTAATGCATGACATGTCCTGCTGTAGAAAATATGCAAGTGTCAAAGCCTCGCCACTAATCTGATTCTTGCTGATAATGGAAAATACTCTTGTCCTCAGCTATGAAAAATATTTTTCTCTTTGCAAATCTTATTTTGGAAGACTGCCTTTCATTGCTTAAGAGTGTCTCAGCTACACCAGCCCTGAAGTTTTGAGGCTAAGTAAAAATGAATAGTCTGGCTGAATATTTTAAAATATCTGAGTGTTAAAGTCACTGGATGATTCATAATTATCAACTTCATCTGCAATTTTTTTTTCTTTGCTGTTGCCTGCAGTGAGTCATGAATATTTGGATTACTCTTCGACCGTGGAGGAGTGAAGTGTACACCTAATTCACAGCACCAGGGTCACACATGCCACGTACGTGCCTGAAAATAGACCTCTCAGTCTTGTTACTATGAAATTTTCTTTCTTCCACCAGCTTTCTTGTGCCAGTCAGCTTTTTGCTCAGTAAATATTTCCATTCACTTCACCAGGGAGGTAGGAGTGGCATGGAGAGCTGCTTGTCATGGTGGCACCAGGATGTGACCCTCTCACGGCGATGGCACTGTATTGATGAGTTATTCTATAGCTTCCTTAAGCTGATTTCCCTTCAGGTTTCACTGGATCCTTGCAAAGCTCCCTTATAAATTTATGATTAAATGTGTTTTCATTCATTACTGCAAGGTCTGTTCTTCCAAAGAGGAGATTTTGAACTGGAAGTTTTAAGACTTGCACAGCCAGGGTACCATTTCAAGCTTTCACTGTGGCTCATGTAATTCCTCATGTTTGCTGTTTGCCAGCCTCCGGTGTAGGGAGTCCGACAAGATTCCAGCTCTGAACTGCATTACACTGTTTCCATTAAGAAAAACAAATTTCAGGGCCACAGAGATGGTATGACTCAGCTCTGATCCTGAGGATCTTTGTTTCACAAAACAAACACTTCCCAGTCTGATGTCTGAAAATCCTCTCTAATTAGCGCTCCTTCACAAACTAGGAGGAAAACGATTGTCACAGTGTTGTCTCGCTGCATACGCTTTTATTTGATGCTGTGCTGATGAGCTGTGACCTTGGGTACTTTTAAAAAGCAAGAAGTACCCCTTTGTTACAGCCGACAGGCATAGCTTTCAGGGTGATGAGTACTCTGGTCTCATGGAAGTCAATGGGCAGGAGCTTGAAAACAAGAAGTCATTCTCATTTGGGGAAAATTAGGTGCATGGGCTTATTTAACATTCCCATTACAGATGCAGCTCAGCAGCCCCAAGCAAGAGGTCCTGTTACACCAGCAGGCCTGCAGGACAGGACATGTAGTCCCCATCTCACACTGCCTGACCCAAGGAGGTGGGTGGCAGACTGAACGAGAAGACACAGACCCAGATAGGTTCATTAGCAGCTTTTGGAAGGAGGTAGAAAACAGCATCCGTCTGCATCTTTTCTTCAGTGCTCTAAGTGAATGTTTTTCTCAAAGCTGTATGAGAGAGAGGGAGGCACGCAGGGCCACTGAATCAGCTCTCGGTGGGGACAGTTAGCACCATACAAACAGGATCGGGAGGTGGTTATTCAGAGCTGCTGCTGGACGAGCAGCTAGAAGCTGACACCCTGGCAGACAAGAATGAATGCCTGCTTGTATCTAAAAGCAGCTGTCAGACAGGAGAGCAGGCAGCAGGTTCTAAGCTTGCTTAGTTTCATTTTCACAGCTATATAACGGAAGCAAAGAAGAAATTATGTCATCTTTAAAAATATGCAAAAATAAAAAAAAAATATGGGCATCCAAATATTTCTTAGTAGTAGTGCAACTTGGACACAATTTACAGCATGTGTTCTGAAATTGTTTATTAAAGACAGTAGGGAATGAGTGGAGTCATCTGTGAGCATCATTTGGTGTATAATACGGGAGGATCCTACAGCCTCAGTATCAGGAAACCCATCTGCATTTATTTCTCATGTTTCTCCTCACCAAAACCTCACGTATATACCATGAAGTAGTGTTTTACATGGACTCCGTTAATCTGAGATAATATTCATGCCACTCTAAAAAAATTAGAGAAAACCAGCCTCCAGAAACATCCAGTGATTTCCATGTAGGTGGGCAAGGATATCCTGAAAGATGCAGGTTTCTAGTCTAAAATGGCACGAGAAATCCCACACCAGTGGCTCACACAGAAATGGACGGGGGTCCCAAAGCAGTGAATGGAATGCTAACACAAAAACTTTCTGTTTGTTGAAGTAATCAAGTCTCCAAACTGTCTGGAAGTGGCTCTCCAGTACATTTTTTTTCTAGGGATTTCTAGTGAAATCCTAGTTTCTGGAAAATCAGTGGGATTTTTACCATTGCCCATGATTAGGTCAGTGTATTATCACTGGCACAGCTCAAGAGATCCTTTTCCTCATCACCTCAATGAGAGTACACCCAAACACACTCTGAGCTTCCTGAAAGTAGGCATGGAGGAGATGGCTTCCTGCCCACGGAGTACCTGGCAGTCAGCCCACCGACCCCACCAGCCCTTGCATCCCTCTAGGAGGGAATCAGGGTCACTGCGGCTGGCTGCTGTCAGTCCTAGCAAGGGAGATGGACACAGCTGGAGGAGACGGAGCCAAACCCTTCAGGTGAGGACATCTCAGACTGGGTGCTTAAGGACTCACTCACCCTTACTCTTGGATCCCATCCTGAGGACTGTCAGAGAGCCAGTCCTGGGGTGCCCTAGCCTGCGAGGAATTCAAACAAGCAGCTGTTTTGGCTTTCAACAGCCTGGCATGAGGTTATTTCACACAACACAGAGGGTGACATCCATGAGTAACAAATTCCCATTTCAGTCAAACCTTAGATTCCCATCAGGTTTCCTCACTTTGACCGTCCCTTAAGAGGATCCTCAGCCATGAGCCTAAGGTTGGACCTTACTGAGCTGCTTTAAAAAACAATAAAGCATTATGTTTTCAGACAGCGAAGTCTTTTAGAACTGTTATTTTGATGCTTACAGATTATCAGTTAATTACTGTGTTGAAACAGCTTTGTACAGGCAATCCTGCTGATTGTGCCATCACTGAGTAGATGGATGCACCTCAGCCAGAGCCAGAGTGATTACCACTGCTGCACAACGTGGTCTTCCAGCATAGCGAAGGTATATTTTTCCAAGACGAGCAGCAGCACCATTGACTCATTCCTCAAGATCAAATTTCTCATCCTTTAGGTAGTGACAAAGTAGCAATATATACTTCCTGCAGATATCCGTGTATCAAGGTGGTTCATCCTTGAGTATTTTGGAGTAGTCATTTGATAATGACATATTTCACCACCACACAGAGATTTCCCTTTAGTTGTATCAGTAAGTTATAGGTTTTATCATTACACTCATCCTAGGTGATGCGATAAATCATATCAAGTAGCGGCCAGCCCTGTGAGAACATCCATCAGCTGTATTACATGTAGACTCCAGCAGCCTTCAAGAAAATATCGAATGACAACCTAATTCCACAGAAATGAAAGACTTCTACAGGATCACATCAATTCTTGCTATCTTTTGCTTTGAAATATCGAGTTATAACTTATAGAATACTGCTTTGAAGATGCCTGATTTTTTTTTTTTTGGTTTAAATATACGTATATGTGCCTGCATGTGTGCGTAAATATAATTTTATGTCTCCTTGATAGCGATTTTCACATCTCCAAAGGAGGTCAAGGCGGACTGACCCTCAGTAAAAGTGGCCTTGTTCTGACATTGCTCATTGAGACTAGGTGGGATAAGCCAAAAAGTTAAAACATTTTAAATAGCTTACCCATTGCTTTAAATTTTGCTGTCGGCCCTCTTGATTCTTTCATTCCACAAGTGCTCTAAATCAATTTACCAGCCTAATGAAGAACTGAGTATTTATGGAAGGAACAGAGAAACAATTAAAACAGTGGTGATTCAGACAACAGACTTCTCTGAGGCATATACCAGGAAGATTTAGGGTCTTTTGTTTTTCCTTTTCAGTTCTAATTTATTAGAAAAGTATTTAATTTCAAACAAGTAATTCTCTAGGGAAGTCTCATTTCTAAGATGCTTCTGAAATCAGTTCCCTGTTCAGGCTTTCCTGCAACAGGATGAACATTTTATACTTTGAAAATTAACCTGACTTATTGAATTTCATCTTCTCTGTGTACTGCTGTTCATTTTTCTACAAGTATTCCAGTGATTGTTTTCTCTTAAGACATAACTATTGACAGCACCATTATTCCAATGAATAGCCCCATCAACACACAAATAAACACACTTAATTCACTACTTACTTAGTTCCACAATGAAAGCATGGGAACGAATTAATGTGATTTATTGTAGAAGAGTGATGACAATTTTTTTTTTTAAATTTTAGGCCCTAAAAATTTTTAATAAAGGGTCAAACTGCTGCTCAGAAAATGTAAGCCTCCCAAGCACAGGCTAGAAACAGTGCTGGCATTCAGACCACAAATTGTAAACTATTGCTGTTGCTATTGAAACATCTTAAAAAAAAAAAAAAGTAAAACCAGGTGCATGGTATAATATGTCAAGAATTAATTTTCATAAACAAAGCAAGATCAGGTCCTAAATAGTTCAGCATAATTCGGGAAGGCCACAATAATCAATAAACAGCAAAAAAAGAGGAATGCGTGCGTCTCCTTGTACAGACCAAAAAAACCCCAAACCCAAAATTCCATGTAGGGAAAGCAAACAAATTCATTGTGAATCAAGCTGTCAGGTTTGACTATAAAACTCAACAAATTCAGCTTTTATTTGGAGAGCCTGCAAGTCATTAGTTAATAACCTGTGTGAAATGAATGATTTCAGTAAAGTGTCTGGACGATTTGTAATTATATTTCACTTTAAAAAGTGGAAACTGTCTGGAAAGTTCCCAAAAAGAAAAGTAGGAGGGGTCTTTGTGACAGATGATGGTTTGGGGAACAAGTCACGTTCTTCCTTTGGGTGCATATCAAGGGTACTTGATGCATTTTTTCAAGAGCATCATAGAGTGCATCATGAAAAGGAAAGTGATAATAAAACAGGATGCAAATCCCAGCGTGTGCTATTGAATGAGAAAGGTATGGAGTTCTGCCACTCAGTGTCAGAATAAAGAAATGTACACAGCTGAGTGGTGGACAGGCTTCCTGAGCAAACAGTCGCCAGAAAGCTCTGCTTGAACTGGGAAGGCACAAATCCTTTCCATGTACGCATTCAAGCACAGAGCGAAATACCGGTCCAGGCACTTCTGCTTTGTTTGCTCCTTCCGAACAGACACAAGAGGTTAATCAATAGTGTGGCCCTAATGCTAACAAAAAGAAATTCATTAGACGCCTGCGTTTGGTGAGGATTCCTGGAACAACCGTGTTCCATGACGCAGGCTCTGGTTAACAGAGGTTTTATATAACAGCGTGTTTTCAGGCTGGGGCCAGGAGATCACAGCTGGACAGCACCAGTTCCTAGCTCTGTGAGAGGACGAATATTTGTGAAATTCCCTCTCCTGGAAAGGCAAGTCCTCAAAATAACTATGTCTGACGTGGAAAATAGAATTTCATGGCTCCTTAAAAGGCATTTAAACAGATTATACTCCGAATTACTCAGAAGAAAGAGCACGCTTCATTTTTAGGAGAAGAATGCAGAACGAGCAATAGGGTGCAATTCTCTTTCAGATTAGAAACAGGGACTGGTAGCCAGATACTGGTTTTCAAATTGCCAGAGGAAGCTTAAAACTGAATCTGTTCTTACTCCTAAGAGAGCTGTGGTGAGCTGGGGTTGCTGAATGAATCATGTTCTTCACGATGACTCAGAGACTTTGAAAGAGGCCCAGTTTTTAAATGGATGTTGGGATTTGGGGGTCTTAATAAATACGGGCTTGTTTTTAATATACAGATAGTTTTGTTACACCGAGGTTATACAAGAGTTTTCCTTCTGGTTTAATGCAGTGTTGTACTGTACGTACAGGAGTACATTTTGTACTGCACTAGGCAACGAGGCATATGGGATTTATCCCCGCTGATTTTTAATATCTTCTTTCTATTCATTTTTTTTTTTTTCATTTTTAATGAATGGTATGGTCAAATGAAATGGCAAAGTTCCCTCTGAACATCAGCGCAGAAAGAGGGATGGGGGCTGACAAAGAGCAGAGAGGAAGGATAGTATGGGGTTGGAAGAGCTTCTGGAAATTTACATGCTGATGGCACAGTATGTGAAATTCTTTCTGTGTTTGCATTCTGGACCTAATTCCCGACTTATTTTACTTTCCTGTTAGCTGCCGAGTGCCAACCTATTGCTGCTGCTACTGCTACTGCAGTGATTTGCTGCGGCGGCGTGCGTGCTGACCTCTATATATTCTGTACACGTGTCCCTGAATGGGATTATTTTAGTGTGTAGATTTGTAATGCACCTTGTCGATTATCTTTAAAAGCCCATTTAAGAATAACTCACAAAGATGAGTTATAGGTTCCAGTGGCATCACGAGTATGTTTGAAGTCACCCTGCTGGGTTTTATTTATGTTGGTATCTCTGTAAGTAGTGCACAGTACACAGTGCACATCACTTACAGGCCAGACTATGAAAGGACATTCTTAGGAGTTAAAAGATATAGTTTCCAGATGGAAATTCTGGATTTCAAGGACAGAAGTTGGATTTGAATATTCCCCACTGCAAACCCACCATTTTTTTTTTTTCATTAGACAAACAATATCCCAAACTGGACAACCTGTAGTTTCTACTTCCTTTTCTAAAAGTGGCCAAAATTTTAAATCCATTGAAATCAGTTGATCCCATGAACTTTTTGCTGTTGAAACTCGGAACAAACAGTAACAGCTGGCAGGATTTTGGTGCCAATAATTAATATTCTAACACCCATCTCAAATCAGCCCAGGTCCTAACAATCTCATATGGCCTACAGAAGGAATAGTCATGAAACATTATTTCGGTCTAGATAACATTCCTGGACTGCCCCCACAGAAGATAAAGAAGGTAGATGAAGTCTATCTGCAGGAGCATCTCCTCTGATGACTAGGGGGGACCTCTGTGAAGATATGTTTATATTAAATGTAATCATACATTTCTATTTTTGCAAAAAAAAAAAAACCCCAGCCATTCCTTCTTGTTATGCTGAGATACAATAGCACGTAGAGCTGTTCAAACCCCACAGCTCTGATGAGATCATGGAACAGAAATAATCACAAAGAATTGGCCAGTCCATACTGGTTTTTCAGCATGAGTTGTGCCTCATGAATGTCAGGAACATCGAACAAACCCGTGCCATTGCACGTGAGGAACAGTAAACAACCATGTATCACTGCACAAGTGTGGTCATAAACACTAAAGGACATGGGTGCTCCGGATTATCTCACACACCCACAGGTTGTTCGTCCCTTGGGGACAGTAGGGTCTATGTCCATGGGAGTGTATAACCCTCGGTGAGATCTGAGCCTTGCTTTCCTCCTGAGCTAGGCATGGACAGTGCCCGCGCTAGTACAGAGCCCAGCACCGTGACACATGGCAGTGGGAAATGCACTGCGCTTGCACAGGAGCCTTCAACAGCTGAAAGCCACCAGATCTGCCACCACAAACGCTTTTCTGCCGCAGAGTCCCACATAAGCAGTAAGGTAGAATGGACCCTCAGCAGGATGAAGCTTCCTTCAGTAGGTTCTCTTTTTTCCCCTGGAGTATTTTTTTTTTCTTCCCCCTAAGAAGAGCCTGAATATCTGTCTGAGATTTCAGATGTCCAGAAACCCTGGATATCCCCAAAGTTCTTCTGTAGAGTAATGCCTCATCTGTGGGTCATGAACACAGGACTACAGCACTGTCTGTGCATCATTGAACAAATTGGGAACGCAGTGGACCCACTGTGTGCCACCACCCAACGCACACTTGTGCACCTTTGTCTAGATGAATAGTTCCAGTCCCAAAAGAACCCTGACTGCTTTCAAAATCTACGTGGGACATGTACTAGAAAGGAATCAGTGCAGCAGTAACTAAAAATCATGTTTTGGATGGCTTTGTATCTACTTTTGATCTGCTGTCTTTGATTTTTTAAAATTATTTTTTAATGTTCATTTTGCATCTTGCTGAGGCAAACTGAACAGATCACTTTATACAAGTGTTCATTTTATTTTGCCATATTTTTGGTTTATGAGCTGCTCTTGAATTAGTCTGCTCAATACCTCTGCGTCTCACTTGGATAATTCGCGAGAACTAGTCAATGCTTGCAATAAGTCACATGATTTTGTTTCTGCCCCCCGGTCTATTGTATATATTGTTCAGATAACAAAGCATGAATTAAACTGTGTTTTGCACAATTTAATGTTCATTTTAATTTAAGTTTTCCATACCTGGTTCCTTTACTTTACAAATGTTCAGTCCTGTAAACTTTTATTGTCTAGAATATTAACGGAAAATGTATCAGGTGCAAGAGATTTGAAGATTCAAGGGCAGGAATTTAAAAACAAAATCAAGTTTTAACTTTAGCAAGCCCTGACACATAATGAACATGATGTGAAGACAGCTAGGGCTCCCAGAGTGTGTGTAATTCAGCCAGTGCAGGTGTACAATATTTTACTTGTATTTGTATACAAATGACAGGTATTTAAAATTTTAAATCATGGATTCCTAATGTTCAGGACTCCTTCAGAGCAGATCTTAAGTTGTGTTCTTACACTAGCTCCACTAAGTGGCAAAAGGCACAGAGGAAGACCTGAGTGTCGTGATCCGGTGCAGATCCCACGATCCACTGTGCCCATAGTCTCACACCAGATCTCTGTACCGCACTGCTGGGCATCCTGAAATTGCCACCCAGGAGGACGTGATGTGCTCAGGGCACTCCTCCACAGCCATGCCGTTTCCTCTCCTTCCCAACACATCTCAGCTGCCCACATCAGGTCCTGAGCTGAACAGGACCCATGGACCAGGGGGATGAGAAATCAAGGACTGCTGAAGGGAGCAGGCAAGCAAACAACAGCTCCAGCTGAATCCTCCCAGAGTTTGCACAACCCGGAGCAAATGAAAGAAATCAGCCGTAATCCATCTATTGGACACCAACATCCATATGCCCAGAAAAGACAATAAATCCAAACAGTTCCAGACTTGGCTGCTTATAATAGTTCCCCCAGCTGCTCCACTGGGACTGCCGTGGATATAAGCTAGAGACGAAGAGAACAGACATATTCATGCTTAGACAGAATGCACCAGGGAGGCACACCACAGATAAACAACGAGAGGAATCTCCTGCTTTGCAAATAGGTTGAAGTGCTTTCAATTTAGTCAAAAGACTCAAAGGCGTATTTGTGATGGGTTTTCTTTGCGGAGAGGTTAGCTTCTGCTCTTCAGCACAGAACCAACAACAGTGGTTGTGGTTTTTACCCATCTCCTTCGTTTGGTTTAACGATGGAAAGACTTCTTACAAATGAAAAACCTGACTAGCAGCTTCGTGAGCCTTGAGGATAATTTTATTTCCTTAAAGAAAATCCATAATTTAAAGACTCATGTCTGATACTCTGCTCCCTGCTGTGTCTCCCTGGATAAAATCTGCACAAGAAACATAAGGTTTGCTTTGTGCCGTTGACATACCACCTAGGTTCTTGGGGGTGGGTAAAGAGGGGGGATGAAAGGAGGAAATTTCCACTATATTATATTCTTTTGAAAGGGCCGGCCGTGGCTGCTGAGGAGCTGCAGACACTCCAGCCTTATAGACCTCCCTGTGGGAGCCCAACCCCAGCATACTGTTCCACCGCCAGCTGCATGGGAACGGAGCTGTTATCCAAACTACGGAGCGCATGAGAATACATCCACACATCGCTGAGAAACACCTTTAGCAACATGCAGACATACATACTCTGTCCTGCTAGAGCTGACCTAACTGCCTACAGCAAACTTGAAACTGGGAGGAGGTTTTCAAGTTTTTTTTTGGAAAAAACACACAATTTCCATAGCACTGAATGATACAGAACTAGCATTAGCAGGAGAGGTTATTTAAAAAATTGAGAATTCCAGACAGTGAAGCGCAATAAATAAACTGGCAAAATGTGATCCATACTGAAGTGTTTGATATCCCTCCTTCCCTTTCCCAAGTGTACTGTATTGGGAGACTCAGACTGTCAAGAGCAGGGTTGAGTCTGTAAGTGTCTCCGCACATTCTTCGGAGCATGATGTTTAGCAAGGTTCAACCCTCAGTGTTCCAGTAATTTGTTCAAGTCGACCAAGTCAACTTGCCAAGAAAAAGCAGTTGCTTCAGAACATTTTCAGAATACTGAAATCAAAACCAGATGGTTGATGCAATGCTCCAAACAGGTAAGCATCTTTTCACCTGAGGTGAAGTGTTATTAAACTGATATTCTGCCAATGACAATAAAATCCAGATTTTAGCCCCAAACAGAACATCTCAGTGCAGTCCATTACATCGCATTGAGAGGAAACCGATCAGGTGAATGAAGTGATACTCAGCCCCCATATGGACATTTTCCTGAGGACCCAGGAGCATTTGTCAGTATTTGGTCAGACAGAAAGGTCCATCTAGTTCCATCCCGTCCCTGATGCTGACAACACCAGATTCACAGGGTGAATTAAAATCAAGGTGTCTTTTTCCCTCTCCCAGCTTTTGATGACAGACTTTTTAGAGATTTTCCGAACTAGAGGCAGCAGCTTTGTTCTTAATGGCCCTCCATGGATTGCATCTTCTTAGATGTGATGAGTCTAACTGCTCTATGAACCTACCTTTGCACCTCCCTTCACCCCACAAGTGAATCTGATGGAAGTTAAATTGTCCTTCTGAGGCCAAGGGACTGGTGGGGTTCTACTCTTAATCTCCCGTTTTTTAAGAAAATTACAACAATGTCTTTTCAAGAGGTCTGACCGTGGTGGTTTTTCTTTGATGCGTCCTTTGTGCCTCTGTTTGAATGGGAAGATGCAATGTTTTTAGTGGTTCCAAAAAGACTGATTTCATCTGCGAGAAACCCACCGCCGTCTGTAGTTGCTGCACATTTGTACACGACATGACCTCAGCCTCACATAGCAAAACAGCTTTTCAGGTTAAATTCCCACAGGTCAGCCAGGTGCAGTTTGCTTCCTTCTTTCCACCGCTTTTGAGGTGTAAGTGATTGTCTCTTAAGCATGGAACACAGTGTGAATTTCTGTTCAGAGCTCCCATGACACTCGTCGCTAGCCACTCTCCCAGCTCAGTATTTCCAGATTTATATCCAAACTGAAAAATTGCATTGCTGGGTGAAACTCCTGGAATAGTGATGACCAGATCACTGCTAGCATACGAACACTGGAGATCTTGGGCTATCTGGTACCTGATGACAATTTTCTCACAATTTTTCTAATATTCTTAAGGACCAGAGCTCATTCATAAAACAACAGCAGCATTTGAAAATTACATTAGTTTTCTTTTTATTTGGGATGTCCTCTTGGATCTTTGTGATATCACCAGAGAAGGAATGCATTTCTCAATCTAAAATATTCTAAAAGGTGTTTGGATCTGTGATCTCTCCACAGCCTTGCGTTGTCTTTACTAATCACTGCTCCTTTGCATTCCTAGTCTGGATGCACCCTTAGGAGTCCATTTTATTCAACAGGTGGGTTGAAAATGAAGCTAGTCTGGATCTAAACAAGGGTATCGCATGAGTTAAAGAAACTGAAGGTGCACAAGTCCATGGGACCTGATGAGATGCATCTGTGGGTCCGGACAGAACTGGTGGATGAAGTTGCCAAGCCATTAACCATAATTGAAAGGTCATGGCAGTCTGGTGAACTTCCCACTGGAAAAGGGGAAATATAACCCCCATTTTCAAGAAGGGTAAAAAAGAAGACCCGGGGAACTGCAGGCCAGTCAGTCTCACCTCTGCGCCTGGCAAGATCATGGAGCAGATCCTCCTGATCCTTCTAAGGCACATGGAAAATGAAGGAGAGGTGACTGGTAACCAGCATGGCTTCATGAAGGGCAAATCGTGCCTGACAAACCTGGTGGCCTTTTGTGATGCAGTTATGGCATCAGTGGACAAAGCAAGAGCAACTGACGTAATCTACTTATAGAATAATAAAATCATTAAGGTTGGAAAAGACCTCAAGGATCATCAAGTCCAACTGTCAACCCAACACCACCTAACCCACTAACCCATGTCCCTAAGCACCACATCTACGTGTTTCTTGAACCTCTCCAGAGATGGTGACTCCACCACTGCCCTGGGCAGCCTGTTCCAATGCCTGATCACTCTTTCAGTGGAGAAATTTTTTCTAATATCCAGCCTAAACCTCTCCTGATTTGAGGAGGCTGTTTGAGGCCATTTCCTCTTGTTCTATCACTTGTTACTTCAGAGGAGAGGCCAGCACCCACCACACTACAACCTCCTTTTAAGTAGTTGTAGAGAGTGATAAGGTTTCCTCTCTAGGACAAGTGCAAGGTCCTGCACACGGGTGGAGTCAATCCTAAGCACAAATACAGTTTGGGAAGAGAACGGCTTGACTGCAGCCCTGAGGAGAAGGATTTGGGGCTGTTGGCAGATGAAAAACTGAACATTAGCTGGCACTGTGCACTCACAGCCCAGAAGGCCAACCACATCCTGGGCTGCATCAAGAGAAGCGTGGTCAGCAGGTTGAAGGAGGTGGTTCTCCCCCTCTACTCTGCTCTCGTGAGACCCCACCTGGAGTACTGCATCAAGGTCTGGGCCCCCCAATGCAAGAAGGATATTGAGCTGTTGGAGCGGGTCCAGAGAAGGGCCATGAAGACTGTCAGAGGGTTGAAGCACCTCCCCTATGAGGACAGGCTGAGTGTTGGGGTTGTTCAACCTGCAGAAGAGAAGGCTCCAGGGGGATCTTATAGCAGCCTTCCAGTACCTGAAGGGAGCTACAGGAGGGATGGGGAGGGACTTTTTACATGGGCATGCAGTGCCAGGATGAGGAGTAATGGATTTAAACTGAAAGAGGGTAGATTAAGACTAGATATAAGGAAGAAATTCTTTACTCTGAGGGTGGTGAGACATTGGAACAGGTTGCCCAGGGAAGTTGTAGATGCCCCATCCCTGGAGGGATGAGGCTGGATGAGTCTCTGAGCAACTCGGTCCAGCGGGAGGTGTGTCCCTGCCCATAGCAGGGGCGTTTGAACTAGATGATCTCTAAGGTCCCTTCCAACCCAAACCATTCTACAATTATGATTCTATGAGATCCATTTTTAATCTCAAATTACAGACCCAGCTTTTTTATTTCAGATCTGTTTGATGGCTGTGAAAAGGACTCATTCTCCAAAATGGTACCAGTGACACAGTGTGACACATGTAACCACACTCCTCTAAGTAGCTCCTTCTTTCTTCACCTCTGCCTGTGGTCAGCATATTGCCAGAAGGTGGACTGAAATGTCTCAGATATCTTTGAAATCCTGGCTGCTTTCTGAGAGTGTTTTTTGACTCCTCTACCTTTATTCATGAAAAAGAGAGAGATTAATCTGGAAAGCACAGAACATTTAGATGATATTTTCATAAATAGGAAAGATATGTTTTAGAGACACTCTGCAGAAATTTAAAACACATCAGAGGGCAGCACTGCATAGCTTGCTACGTGAGAAATGGAGGTCACAAAAGTTACCACGATGACAATATGCCCTTATCTGTTAGTGAACTAGGGGGCTCAGCATTTCCCCTGGTGTCTGTTCTTGAAATATGAAAATTATCAGCATGGCAAAACATGAAGCAGTTGAACAAGCTGGTCTTTAAGAAACTCAAAGCTTGCTCCCAAGCCAGAGATTGGTCTGACATGTTTAGGTGAAAACCACTTGGTCAAACACCCAGATCTGTGGTGGCCTTTAGCCAAAGTCAATTTATTTTTGTTTATTTTTTGTGGGAGCAGTTGCTTCTGAGATTTAAATGAAATAGACTAAACTGTAATGTGTTTCAAAACAAATGTTTGGGCAGTGTCTTCACCTCCCAGTGTTTTTTCCTATTACTTCTGTCTTCTAGTATGTATGTTGCCCTTTCACAAGGGAGACAGTAGAGGCAATGTGAGGGGATTCCTGGTGTCCAGAGATTCCTGTTCAAGGAAATCCAACTCTCAAAGCACAAATTGCCAAAGTATTTTTCCAATTTACAGTTGACGAAATATTTCCCAGTTTGAGCTTCAGCCTTGCTCAAAGGGTTCTGCCTTTCTGTAAATTGTTTGGAATTCACATACTAATCAATTAACATACGTCTATGCTTAATTTTTCCTTTTCCCCAAATGCGTATAAGAAATTCCACCTAGAGCTTTAAAATCCACCTTTCTTGAATTTGTCATAAGGTTTATTACTTCTTTTTACTTAAATGTACGAAATATTTCCTGTCATTTTCCCCTAGAGTTATAACACCCCAACAAAGTCTTTCAGTGTTCACCTGAAGTACCCTACCCTACCATCATGTGTTGATTTCTCTAGGAAAGGTCGCAAGGAAATGTCACTGACTCATGGGTTACAGCAGTTTAAAGGCATTTCCATTCCAGTCCCCAGCCCTGGTCCCTTTGGGCCAGGTTCTAGGGTTTAACATTGCAATGAACTCCTCCCCTTGCTCCTCCCTCAGCTTGGCTTTATCCAGGACTGCAGTGCCTCAGGGGTGCAGCAGGACAGACGTTTAGGGTTGCAGGTCCTCCTTAGCTAGTTAGTGGATTGGAGATATTTCAGAGGGCAGCTGAGATCTTTGGAAGATTGAACTGCTGTTCCAATGGGCCTCTTTCCCTCACAGTTAATGAGCTGAACTTAACTGCTTCAGAAAGTCAGTGGAAACTTGATGTCAATAATAATCTATGACTTGGAAGTGAGATGGAGGATGTGACCTACAGAATTGATATTAACAGTCTGCTTTGTCAAACTTCCCTGTAGGACTCTACAGCTGAGGAATGATCCTCTGTTAGGATCAGGGAATAACATCTGCTTATAGCTGCAGTTCTCTTTGAAGAGATTTAAAGGCCTATAGAGAAATGAAAGGAAGCCCATGGCACCAAATATAAATCATGAGCTGTGTCAAGAAAATATTTGTCTTGTTTCTTTGAGTGAAGTTCCAAAAAGTGAATCCTTGGTGGCAGCAAAACTGAGAAGCATCAGCAACAGTGATGTCTATTAGCAGGTCCCTTTGTTTGGTGCTTTCTTTTTTTAAATTGAGACATTTCAAATATCCTAAATTGTTTAAGAAACAGTAGGAAAGATTTCTGGGTTTTGAACAATGTGGTCTATTTATCCAAACATAGCTAGTGTAGTGTAGAGACCACAATTGGAAACAACTGTTAGCCAGACAACAATTAGCCTTGTTTTCAGACTGAACGTCAATAGACAATGAAACCACCTAAATTAATCTAAGCGGCAAGCTAAAACCAGGCCTTTGAATTGCATCTTTAAACAGGACTCAGAGGCTAAGAGCCGCCTGCCAGAGTTTAGGCAGCTGAAGCACAGTCAGACACTGGAACCCAGATAGGCACCTGCACCGGGCACCACTTCAGACAGGTCTCCCAGGACCAACCACCATGTCTTGTCCTCTGTCTCCAAACCTCAGAAAAGAGAACATTGTCTTCAAGTGGCAACCTACTTCTTTGGCAGAGAAACCCGAAAAAGCCTTCTGCTTTCAGAGGGAAAATCTAACTCCAGATCTCTGCTTTCAACATTGGACTAGAGGGAGAAAACAGAGCTGGAAGCAAAGATGAACATCGCCATTGTTAATGTTTTAAAGACCTTCACTACTGACCAATCTGTTCTGGGCAGTAGAGACTAGCAGGAAAGCTAATCAGACATTCAGGAATGGGTGCCACTCAGACAGAGAGCTTGCTGATGCTGGAGTCTTCCAGCTGGGGGGTGCTTTACATGAGGAAATAAGAAAGCAGGGTATCTAATATCTGTTTTTTTTCATCTTACTGATAAAACATTGTGTTGCTGGTGCTGCATGGTCATCCACACGCCTGGTCTCAGCTGTGTGCATTTCACTCGTTGGAAAAGAGCTCGGGCACAAAGCTTAAATCATGTCACACAACCATTCTGCCTACTGTTTGGAAGAGCAGGGTTTCTTAGCAGCCACCCCCTGAGACTAGTACAGGGAATAACATCTGTGGTTGTGTCCAGATCTAAGGGAAATAACTGCAGGCGGGAATAAAAGAGTCATCTAAAAAAAGGTAAGATGTATTTCTAGTCTTGTTTCTTCCTTTCTTACAGTCATGAAGACAGGTCACACAGATCTGATGTGGTTCTGTATCCCTTGGCTCTTTTTTTCTGCTGCTGTAGAGTCTTTGCTTTTTGGAACATCACTTGCTTCTGTACATCTTTCCTACCATACTCTTGTTTCAAACGTCTCGCCACTGAGGGTCACCCTTTCAAGATCTCCCACCTGTCCCATTTTTCAGTTTGTTGGAGGATAAGCACAGCCTCCGGCAGAAGGGTTAAAGATGAGAGCTATCAATGAGGCTTGGGTGCATGGGAGTCATATCTGTGAGGTCTGTGTCTTGTTGTCTACCTGGGGAGAGAAGGAAAGGAAAGCAGGTGTGTGGTGTCCAGGAGAGAGAGAGGAGTTGTCCAGCACACGCTTACCAAGGAAGCATCCATCGTCACAGTTTCGACAGGCTGCACCAAACAGTCACATCACGGACAGGCCACAAAAACTTGGCACAGGTGCCAGTGAGACAAACAGTAGTGAATAAGCACCCATCAGGAGGCAAATTTTGGATATTAAGGTATTTGCTATCTCAGCACCTTGGGGAAAGCAGTTTGTTGACAAAATTGAGTGTGCAGACTGATTGGAAACTTCATGGAAGCTAATGAAATGCTTGCTGACCAGCAACCTTATACTAAACAATGTGTATCGTGACAAACTGTGCTCTTGCTCTGTCCTCGACTTGTGCCAGAACAAACATGGGTGGGATCACTAATTAGCTTCTCACTAATGAAAAAGACTTCTTCAAGAGAGAATGAAAACTTAGGCGCCTATGCCATGGGTGTGCAGGAGAGGCAATGTGTGTACCTAGAGACCTTTAGCATCTAATTTTAGATATCTTAATAGACAGTAGGAGTGTGGAAAGGTCATCAAAGTCAACAGTGGATAAGTAGATGCTCACACCAGCTCAGGAGGAAGCCCAGTTTAGGCCAGATGAATTTTAGCCAGTGAGTCAGAAGCAGAGCAGCAGGAGATGAAGAAACTAACTCACAGTTTACATCTTCGCAAACTCCGTAAAAGTATCCCAAGTGATTTGTCTACTGTTCAGATGTTCCCTACCAAAAATTGTGTGGTTGTGCACAGATGTTCAAGGGATGAGGAGAACAAACAGCTTTTTCTGGCATTATCTGTGCCTGATGTTGGAGCCAGAAATCGGAGATGGAGAAGAACTACGAGGCAGCTTGACTTGCAGGTTGTTGATGGAGCCTTTTAGTTGTTGGTGTTTAAGAAAGCAATAGCTGGGCAATGCGTAAAACTGGAAAAAAATAAGAAATTTAGCCCATATCATTTCATAGTAACTTTTAAGAGTCTTAGTAGTATATTTTTAACTGGATAATTTAACTTCCCTGCCTCCCCAAGATACTTATAAAAATAAAAGAGTAAGTTCTTTATTTTAGCCAAAAAATTCTATGCAAACAAATTCCAAGGAATGCATTCAATTAGAATGACAGACTACAGTAATGAGTGCATTTGATTGCGTTTCCTTCTCACAAAGCAATTCACATTTGCTGCTAATATGCTAAAATTTGTGCCAGTCAAAATAAACTTGTCTATCACAGCGAGAGAAAATTGTCAAAACACACAGCTTAATTCCTCTCTCACTCATACTAATTTTATGATTTTTTTTCAGAGCTGTTCTTGACATGACAGTTCATTCTGTCATTTGTTAGTGTGTATACACACTAAGTACATGAGTTTCCACGTACTTCTGAGAACGCTTGCACATGTATGACTTATGCCTGTAAGCAATCAGCTTCCACAAGCCGTAGTTACGTTACTCAGGCAATTACACACACCGAGAGAGGCTGTTTGGATAGTTCTTCTTAAGTCCTTTTTGGTTATCAATCATGGACAACATACAGATGTCTCGAAGAAAACACCCTGCTGAACACACTAGGGAGAAAAATGTAAAGCAGAAGAGTGTCAGGACAGTTCAAAACACCTCCTGAATCTACTGCATCTCTAAAGCTTTGCTTTTCCCAAAGAGCCCAAGAGCTATTCTCTCTCCCACTGGTCAGAAAATCGCCCTTGGACCACCCCAAACACAAAGGAAAAAATAAAAATCTGTAAGATGAGCTTGTGTCCTCGTTCTTTTTTGGCTTGGAGAGATAAAAAAAAGACCTGGTTGGTCTTCCCACTCACTCCCTTAACAAAAAAAGATGAGAGCACAGAGTCGTCTCCCTTTCAGAAAAACACGTGTGACCTTTAATGTTATCCTGCACTAACTGCAGACCCCTGTCCATCCAGGCAGCAGGCATTTTTTGTCCGACGCTGGCTAGACACCTACACAACCTCCGTTCTTCCTTTTCTTAGTGCTGTACTCATTCAGCACAGGCATCCCTTCCCCTGGCAGACTTTTGGCAGGGTTTGTGGTGTACAGTTGACTGCCCATCAATCCCACTGTTGGCTCCTTCTTGCACTGGCTCCAACTCAAGTTTGCATCCCCCCGACTTGTAGCACTCCTCAATATGTTGTCTTTATCAACATCTTCTCATTAAGCAGAGGGGTGCTATTCTGGGTTCCTTAGCCCTGAAAACACTTTACTCCATCTTCGGTTATGGCTTTTTCCACCAGATGATAACATATGTGCATATATGTATATATATGGTAAAGTCAAGCAGTAAACACCATCTTCAGCAAAAAAAAATGTAAAGTTCAAATTAACTGACCAGATAAGCTAAAATAAATGCAGTTCTGACAGTGAGACATTAGATGACAAAGCACTTCAAAACCTGAGATCAGCTTGAGGGGCTAGCTAAAGATTAAAAAAAAAAAAAAAAGTGAGTTAGTCTTGGACCACTTCCTAAAAAACGCTGTGCTCAATAAATGCCAACTCGGCCAAGAGATTAGCAAACAATTGATATAGTCAACGATCTCTGCTACACTAACATGCTGACAACATTTCCTACCATGGGCCGCAGAGAGCAGGACAGGTCACAGCAGAATGAGGGCATGGGAAGGTTGGCATTGAGGAGCAGGCGCATATCAAAATGCGTTGGATGCTTACAGTTTCCTAATGTTTAGCAACACTTAAACAATGAAAAAAGAAGATTTCTGACAATTTTTATTGCCAATCTCAATTTTTTCATTAGAGCTTTGTTTGTTGTACTTTGCTTGAATTACGTATTTATTTTTTTTCACTCAGCACTGATACAAAGCTCTTCACCGATAAGCGATGCGCCTCAGAAATGTCAGTATGTGTTGAAGAGGGAGCTCAGCTAGTGCAGACTCAATTTCTCTTTTCTTGCAGAGTACGTGCCTGAACAGGAAGGAACTGGCAACTGCAAACTGATTTAAGTCATTAATGAAGTCTAAAGGAGAAGCAAAAGACAATTACATAGTACACAACTTTAATCTTCTATGAATGTAATTGCTGCTAGTGGTGGAAGGAGTTATTTATACACAGCAAACGGAGAACAAGCGTCTGGCTTTGTCCTTTGAAATGCACTGTCAGTGGAAATGAAGAGATTTTGTACAAGCTAGTAGTTTCTCCGATAGATCACTGTTGGGCTGAGAGAAAGAGAGTGAGCAAGAACATACCATCTTTTTAAATATTACCTTTTTTTAAAAAATTTTGAAAATTCCTATAGAATAAGGATTCTAGTTTTTGGGCAGCTCTAACAATCTCAAGTTATACACCCTGTTGTGCATTATTCTTAACAGTAATTCTTAAGAAAAATCTCATAAGTGGAAATTTGAACTCATGCAAATGCAGAATATTATGAACAGATTGAACATATGTCCACATCTGATGCATTCCAGTCTTATTCATGACCCTATTTCTCACAGATCTAGAACAGTAAAATTGTTTGATTTATTGATGTGTGTGTAAGGTTAAAAGACAAAGTGCTTAATGTTTCCTAGAAATGCCTTGGAGAAAAAAAAAAAAAGAATGGAAAACCCCCAGATGCTTATAAGTCAAAATTAAATAAAAGGTTTTCAGGACAAGACTACTTATCATTAGAAATTAGAAATGAGATCCAACTCTTAGCTTCAAAAAAAAAAAACAAGAAAAAGAAAACAGAAGGGGTTTCTGAACTGACAGGGCTATTTTGAGGCTAATCTCCATCTTTACCCCAAAGAAACCCAAGTTAAAATGTATTTTTCAAAAGCAAAATTGGCAGAAACTCATATTCTCTATGCACATACAAACACACACGCTTCCTTTCAAATGCATCTTCAACGTCTGCTCTTAAAAAGCCTTTCCTTAGACCAGAGCATTATCAGGTGTGAAGCCAGTCAACAGTTAAAATAAAAGTGAATTATTCTTGTTCTGCTTATAGAACATGAGCGAGATTAAAAAAAAAAAAAAGAATTGACATGTAAGTTTGGCTTCAATATATCTCCAAACTCTCCAGCAGCTATCCGATGCCAGAGAGATATTATTTTATAAATGACATCAACCTAGGAAACCATTGCACTGCAAATGCCCTCTGCAAAACACAATTCTTAACTGTTGTATATACATTTTGTTATCAAAATGATTATTTTACTCCCTCAGAGGTCCAAAGAAGCTGGACCTTGGAGCCCAAATTTAGCTACGACGTTTGTCATTCGGAGGGGGGTGAATAGTTTCAAACCCACACCTGTTTATTTCTGTACTGGGAACAAGAGAGAAGGGCAGAGATCCCTATCCTCCTCCCAACGTCACACACATTGAAGGCTTCCCCAGTTGCACTCAACCTCCCTGAATTTCACCAGCCTCCATCCATCCCTCCTTCACCCAGACCCTCTGAATGGCCTCTCCATGGCCTCCCTTCCTCCCTGGGTCAATCAATACCCTTGCATCACTCTCGTTTCTATCTCCAGCACTGCAGCAAACCCAAATTTGCTGCTGGAAGCTCCCTGCCGTTTGGACTCGTGGCACATGCTGTGAGGGGCACGTGCCCAGCCTGGGTGCCTGTGCCAGCTGAACAGACGCGGCTCTGCAGCCACACTGCCTGTCACATCCACATCTCTTCCCCCCGCTCTCCAAGCCTTTAGACTACGTCCATCGTGCATTTTTAGTAGGTACTAACAGTAGAGGTTTTCATATCCACCTGGTGAAAGTTTTCACTGCGTTTGGCAGGAATTGATGAGTAAGGATTTGAGAATTTGGTTGCCTAATTCTTTGTGGTCTCGCTCGCTAGATTTTTTTGATCTGCACAGGGACTTTAACTAAAAGTGCAATTCTTAAAGTCAATTAAATTAGGGTGTCTTCTTTGCAGGGGCACTTTCAGATCAATCTCATCCTGGTTTATATTGATTTTGCTTTTTTTTTTTCCTTGCAGAACTCAACCAAGGCTGCTATCTCCAAATGAGCACAAGTACGCCTTTGTGGGGCTTTGCAAGAAGGTAATGTGCAGGGTGGCAGCAAAGCACAAAGTGAGACGCTGCAGTGCTGTTACCAGAGCAAACCCATGTCCTGAATGTGGGGCTCCATCACCTGGAGCTCCATTAACTCCTGCTGAGTAAATAACCACCTGGCACGGAGACAGAGTGCTTGCTCAGTCTATTTATTAGAATTGGGGTTTGAGGGAAGGGGAGAGTGGGGCTATGAATCTGAACTCTAATGGTAACTAAATAAATACAGTGTATTCTTCCTAAATATAGATTTATTCCTAGCAGGGAATAAGAAACACACTTCCTCCACTGCTTGGGCAAGGTTTAAGCCTGTAGTTTGTGCTCTGTGGACTGTACTAGGTCTTCCTTCCCACCTCCCCCCCACCTCCATTCAATGTCTTAAAAGCTCAGTGAGCTCAAAGGCGTTTATTTGAGAAATTAGTCACCCAACAGGCTAGCACAATGAGCAGGGTTGAAGCTCATTAAAAGCAGGGGCTCCCCTGTGGCACGCCGTGACACAGCACACAGCTCTGGTGTCACAGCAGATGGCATGAGGCAGAGTTTCCAAAGGTTGCAGTGCATCAGGAAGGTTAGGAAAGGACTGTGTAGTATCTTTGAACTGCTTCCACCTCCCAAAGCAGCAGTGCAGCCCAGCGAATTAGTGTAAGCGACAGGGGGGAAACCAAAACCAGCTCCATCGGACCTGTCAGGTGGTGGGAGAAACTGGTGCCGCTCCCCCATGGGCTCTGGGCGGTGGTCTGTGGCGGTGTCAGTAGAGATGCTTTGCCCTGGCTCTGGAGGGGGAAAGGTAGACCAGGCAGCCCGTCCAAGTACCCTTGTGTGACGGGCCAGCCAGGATGGAAACGATAAAAAGCCAAGTTCACAGCCTAAGGGTTAACGAGTGATTTTATTTACCCTTTACATTAAAAGCTGTGAAAATTAAAGGGTCAAAAGCGACTGCAGTGATCCTGGGCTTCAAAGCACAGCAGTAATATAGCTGTTTGGGGTTCTGTGATCATTTTGATTTAATGAGAACTTTCCTATGAAAGACACAATTCACTCCCAGGCAGCATGTGAAGCCAGCCCAACCTGGAGGGATTTATATTGCTGCTGGTACATCCACAGGCAAGCCACTGTGAAGGCTCTCCGTGAGTTTGTATTTACTCTGCACTGCAGCTTGTATGTGCATCGGGCTTCTTTTAGAAGTGATGGCACAGACAGGCACGCATTCCTGTGTGTCAGCAGAAGCCAGCCACCGTGGTTGCCTAAAATGTTCTTCTGTCCAAACTGCCACTTGAACTAGAGCCATGCTTTCCCCTTCATCCTGTTCACCAGCATGGGTGAAGAAGCACAGTGGATTTTTCTACCGGAGCGGAGCCCTTACACCTCGTGGCTGCCCTTTCACACCAGCACAGACAGGAGAGAGCTGCCAGCAGCCACCACAAGTGTTCCCCCCCTGCAGAAGTCTCCTGGCATGGCTGTGTCTCCTGCAAATCTTGGATCCGCACAGCTGGCCAGCGCCACCCTGGTGATGTACATGCACCGACGGGCCCTTCTGCCAGCCGAGTGCTAATTAAGGCAACCTATAAATTATGTCCTCTAGCTTGCCCAAAGGGCAGCTACAAGCCCGGTCTGAATGGCAGGGTTGTGCAGCCAGGAAGCCACAGATGGACCACGAAGCTCAGGAACATTTATACCACACCAGGTCATACCTCTACACCCTTCTGCCGGTAAATCTGCCACAGAGGGTGTCAATATAGAGAAAGGTGCAAATTCATCATCAGCCCTCCCTAGAGCACCTTCACTTAGCTGGTGTCACAAAGTTTTCTTGGAGCTGCAGGAACATTAGGGATTCCTTTAACTATAGAGAGTATAGACACGACAATGTAAGCTTTGTGTACGAGCCAGGAGGTGTTAGCCATTGCCTGCAGGTGTCTGGGATGTGAAATCTGTTTCACAAACACAGAATGCACCAAGTCTAAGAAGCAAGTATGCGGTGCTTACCTCTTTCTCCATATTTTGATACTGTCTATGGTAGGTTCATTAAAATAATTAAGCAAGAGGCAAGCTTTTTATTTAATCTGTTTTGGTTTCCCTGGTAGGTAAATCCAGTATCGTACAGCTGGTCTCCAGAGTATTTAAGTAGCCAAACCCTGCAAAAAGCTCCACAAAACAAAGGCACCAGGAGCTTCCAGGTCTCAGCATTCGCTGCTGGATGTATCTTGATCCCATCTCACAGTGACAACTGGGAATGAACCTTATTCTTCCCTGTGTCTCGGTTGTAATAAGAAGGAAGCCTGAATGTATGAACTGGGAGACCTGCAGTATATTCACCCTGTTGGGATGCTCATCGGACTGGTGGTGTGTCCTGATTCCCCACCGACACATCAGCCCAGAGAACCCAGCACTGCCTCCAGATGGGTTTGTCCTGTCCACTCACCACACCAGCTCATCCAACCTCTTTCTAGTGTCCCTGCAGCCATACTATGTCAAGCTATTTTTTCCAGTTTTCAGCTGAATCCATTCCCTGAGCAGCAATCCACACTGCCTCACAAACATGAATGCCAGCAGCAAGGAGAAGCTGAACCCTTCTAGAAACCAGACCCCTAAATTCACACAAAGCACAGCTATGTTCAATGAAGCTGTGCAGGAATGTAAAAGTGTTATTTTCAAAAACGTCTGTGTTCCCAGTATAAAAATTGGTTTAAGCACACAAAGTTGCAGGCAGGTGTCTACTGGAATTATCTTCCAAGAACCACAATTTTCTGCTGCGTATTCTGCAGGCTAGCTAATGCGTGCTCATGCTTTCACTCCATTATTTGAGCTTCCTAGAATGGACATGCTCCCGATCTAACTTGCACTTTAGTACATTGCTTCACAACCTAATGTAGAAACAAAAACTTCATATCTATATATCCTGATACAGAGTCAAAACCACTCTTCGTGCTTTGGTAGGTATGGATCAAACAGTCGTTACCAGAAGGGCAGCCTATCCCAGCTTCCCCAGCTACCCCAGAATTTCACACAGACATCCTCAAGACGTGATAGGTATCCAGATGACTAGCCCACGTGGTGCTCCAGCTTGCCATGTCACTGCTTCCCAAGCTACAATCATAATCCTGGCTGCATAGTAGACACAGGAGCCCAGCAAAGGTTTCAGGAAAAATATCAAAGAATGCTGCTATTTTGTGGTGGTATAGAAATATTAATTAATTGTTACTTGTAGTTATGAAAACTTTGAGAAATTATGGGAATGAAAGATCAACAGAAGTGACATTAAGTCCAATTTATTCAACTGACTGGTTAACTGTTAAGATGTTGGCTAATTACTTCATTTCAGCATTAATTACTTGTGCCTTTATGGAATGCACTAAGACCCCAACTTTGCCCTGGCCTCTATGAAAAATGTGTGATATTCAATAATCTCCACAGCTAATTTGGCTACGAAACATCCATTGGAACTGCTCATTCTCCAGACAAAGAACAGCCAGTCTACTGCAGTAAAGCACAGAAGCGGTTTGGAGAAACTGTTGCTTTCTAGAATTTTGTTGTTCTTGTTGTTCATTCCCATTTTAGAAAACAATAAAAGAAAATCCTATTTTTTTTATGCATTATTCACTTGGCCTGTCATGCAGAGAAAACTGGGTTTCTATTGGTCTGCAATTTATTCCTGGAAAAAAATCTGTGCAGATTCAGAGCACCACTCTGTTGATTTGTCTATATTATTGGAACATTTTAAAGGCTTTTTGACATGTGCTAGTCAACAGTCAGCATATTAAGAGGTTCTTGGCCCCACAACATGTCAATGGACTCAATAAGACCTTTGAACTGGAAGACAAGTGGAATTTGGACTGAGATATTTTCTTCAAGATTCGTGTTGATTCAAAGAAAATAACTTCTAAGCAATTATGTTAAGCTTTGACTCAAATGAGCAACGAAGAAGTGAATTTGAAGATTTACTGCTCATGCAGTTTCCTAAAGAGGAGTATATTTGGGCTGTTCAGGCAAGAATCTGAAATACAGTATACAGAGAAGAAAAGAAGGTACTGTTCATATTCCAGAAAAGACAGCTGGAAATAATTTCAAATTTCGAACTACTGGCATGCGCGGTGCATCCGTTAGGTATTGCTGTTAGTCAGCACATTCTGACAATCATCCCTACACAATGAATTTGGAAAAATTAAATGATAAAGGCATGCCCAAGGGGAAAAATAAAAGAGTACAGTTGTCTACATAATATGTCTGTTTGATAGCTTGTGATTCCAGTAGTGTCTTTTCAAATACTTGGGGAGGCTTAAGAAATGTAAGTCAGAAAATTGTTACTTTGTCACTTAAAGTGTTTTGGAATGGAAAAAAAATCATCAATGCACTCAAGTGTATAGCTCAGTCTGGTGTCAGTTGCAAGGAAGCTGGAAAAAGAATAAAAAAGGGCAAGCAAAAATTAATATGGATTTTTTTTTCTTTTAAATGTGAGGAAATTAAGCCAATGAATGATCAAAGCAATATAAGGCTCAAGAGGGGCTGCAGGTTTCTTCTGATTTTTATTATTGTCCCACGATTCCTCTTCCTCAGTGAGGACTTTGGTTTTTTATACCATTTTTGTCCTCCTCATGAGCAGTGCAGTCTGGTGCAACCATGTTCACTGTGTGTCTGCATGCTCTGGACAGCGCTTTTCAGTGACAGGATCACAGCTGTATTCATCAGGGGCGGGATTCGGACTGCTCTGCTGAGCTCCAGGAGCTGAATGCAGGTCTTTAGTTCTGGCACAGGGTGCACAAGAGTTTCCTCTGTCAGCAGGGGTTGCACCAAAACATTCTAGAGAGGAAGCTAAGAAGCAAGCAATGGAGGTTAGCCTTTTGATTTATTATTTAAGAGAAATTAAAGGAAAAATTCAGGCAAGAATTAAGTCTTGGTGACTCACCTAGTTTATTTTTTATAGAATCACAGAATCACAGAATAGTTTGGGTTGGAAAGGACCTTAAAGATCATCAAGTTCCAACCCCCTGCCATAGGCAGGGACACCCTCCACTAGCCCAGGTTGCCCAAAGCCTCATCCAGCCTGGCCTTGAACCCCTCCAGGGATGGGGCATCCACAGCTTCCCTGGGGTATAGTGTATTGGAAGATTCTTCAAATGCTCTTGTCTTTGATACTTGCATTGAGGAAGCCTCATGACTGACAAGTGGGAAGTGTGCTGCTGCCTGTGTAATGTTTAAAACCCAAGTCAGCCTGTCCTTGGGATGGAGCCAGCACTCTAGTCAACCATAGCTAATCAGTGTTTGTTCAGTTGTCCATCACCATGGTTCCAGGATGGGACAGTTTTATAGCTTATGATGCTGGAAAACATAACTAGTAATATTGGACTTGATTACAGAAAACTTGCCTCTGAAGAACGCATACAACAAGAATATTCAGGGGATCAAAACATTAAGAGAGTAATTTAGGCTGAATAAAACATTTTTTGGTCTGAAAAATGTTTAAGATGTTTAGACATGATAAAATACAGCAAATTTCAAAATGAAGTGCTATTTCTGCATGTTATTAAAATTAATTATTTTTAACATATCTAGTTGATATCTTTATACTTTTCCCCATTTTTTATTTGACATAATTATTTGAAACTGAGTCAAACATATTAAATCTTTCAGTTGAGCCAAACTTGCAAATTTGTTGGAAAAAAAAAGCCAGACACAATGTCTTGTTGGTCTCAGCCTGTGTCTGTCTCTTCACAAAATGTTGACTGCATGAATAATAAAATATTCAGCTTAAATACATAACAAGCCTTCATATTTGAGGCTTCAAAAATTAAGCTAGAAATTTAGTAGGTATATGCAGGCTTTTTTTTTTTCTTTAAATGGGATAAACTGGAACAGCTATGTGCTTTTTTAATTTTTTTTTTCTTTTAAAATTACCTCATCTTTTCATCCTTCAAAAGTGAGACTTAAGGATCTTCTTGGAAGGCTTGGACTAATTCTTATTTTTATTTAAACCAGACAAATAAAACTTTGAGAAATTTAATATGTATAAAGCCATCCTGGCATCAACTAAACAGGATTCATAGCATTAGTGGAATGTGGTAACAAAGTTTAAGAGTTTGGATCCCATCTGAACAGCCTCTAGCCATGCAGGTGTGTGTACAGTTTCCCGACTTTAATCACTTTCACTCAGAAAATACCTAATAGGAAAGGAAGAGGTCACAGGTCAGAAATAACTAACGACTAATTAAGATACAATCCAATGTTCATGCTGTGGCCTGCTGCAGCCACCAGGGACTTCCAAACATCCATTTCCATGTATCTGTGCTTAGCTGCAACTGCGCAGACACTGAAATCTTTCAAGGATTTTCTCTTTCCAGTCTCTAGAAATACACCTTCTTCTTATAGAATCATGAAGGTTGGAAAAGACCTCAAGGATCATCAAGTCCAACCGTCAACCCAACCCCACCCAACCCACTAACCCATGTCCCCAAGCACCACATCTACACGTTTCTTGAACCCCTCCAGGGATGGTGACTCCACCACTTCCCTGGGCAGCCTGTTCCAATGCCTGAGCACTCTTATATTTGAATATCAGAGAACAGCAGCTTCTGAGAGTCACAGTCTAACTAGTATGTGAAAAATTTACTTCAAAATTCGACTCCCACTGTGCATGAGGTGGTGCTGGAGCACCTCAAGGAACGTGGTCATGGATAAAGCCATGACAGAGCAGGTACAGCCCTGGAGGGACTGTGGCCATGACTAAGGACGTGTTGGAGCAGGTTTAATTCTGAAGGGACTGCGGGTGAGGCCATGCTGGGTCAGGTATATCTCTGGAGGCATTGTGGCCCGTGGAGAAGGTTGTGCTGGAACAGGTGCACCTCAAAGCCACTGTGGCTGTGGATCAGTCTATGCCACAGCAGGAGTAATCCTGGAGAGACCGTGAGTTGTAGATAAGACTCCACCTGGAGGAGCTGCACCCCTGAGGCACTGCAGTCCTGGATAAAGCCAAACTGAAGGAGGAGCAAGGGGAGGAGTTCATTGCAATGTTAAACCCTAGAACCTGGCCCAAAGGGACCAGGGCTGGAGACTGGAATGGAAATACCTTTAAACTGCTGTAACCCATGATTTCAGTTGCATCTTATAAGAATTACCAGAGCAGGAACCACCTGAACCAGTGGGGGACAGGCCTCACAAGAAGCAGTGCGAGTGCAGCAGTGACCCGCCCTCAGCTGGCTCTGGTGTCCAGTCACTCTGGGCAACACACCAGCTCTCCTGTCCTAAGTGACCACCAGAACAGACGGAGCCCAAAGTCATGGACTGAACAAACTCAGTGGACATTTTGTGGACACCTGTGGACATCTGTGGACATCTTATAGGGGTGGTCCAAAGACCGAGGGAATGATATCTGTGTATTGTATCAAAGGATGGGCAGGGGGGTGTTGGTTCATGAGGATGTATTGGACAGTGTGGTACCTGAGCGTGACTGAAATGGTATGGAACGAGGGGTGGAGAATGTGTTGGTTTTGGCTGGGACAGAGTTAATTTTCTTCATAGCACCTAGAATGAGGCTATGTTTTGGATTTGTGCTGAAAGCAGTGTTGATAATACAGAGATGTTTCCATTATTGCTGAGCAGTGCTTACACAGCGCCAAGGCCTTTTCTGCTTCTCATCCCACCCCACCAGCGAGTAAGCTGGGGCTGCACAAGAAGCTGGGAGGGGACACAGCTGGGACAGTTGACCCCAACTGTTCAAGGGGATATTCCATACCATGTGATGGCATGTTCAACATGTAAAGCTGGGGGAAGAAGAAGGAAGAGACTAATGTGCTTAGCCATAGCACATCATCATTGAAGCAGATCTGCGTTTCATTACCTAATTTAAATACAAATTATCTTTAGATCAATATTCTAGGTCTTTTCCCCAACCCTCCATACCTAAAAATTGCACAGGACATCAGCTATTAAGAAACCATGAACTTGTATTTACAGACTGTGGATAGTAGCTGAATTTACTGTAAATTTAACTGTTTACATGTCAGATAAACTCTATGAAAAGATATCAAGCAACTGCCTACGGCCAACAGAAATCTTCAGATATTTTCTACAAAATGACAAGACATTCTGTGGACAATTTTTTCCATTGTCCTAGCTCTTACCAGACAGAACTATTGGAAGGTATTGGGTGGTATGGATCATTCCAGACAATATTATTTTATTAATTTTAACTTACTTTGCTGCAGGTGGACCAATTTATCAGAAATCCACAAAACCACATAATAGCCCACAAACCTCATCACAGTAGTCCAGCTCTTCTTGGCTACTGGCAATATAAATATTACTTTTCTCCTAATATTTTGACAGATTACTAAAATGCTCTGAAAAAATTAAAAACGTGAACATCTTACTTTTTATCATATGCAGTTTGCAGTTAGAGGGAATAAACTGTGTAACATGGAATTGCATTTGCTAAAGAACTTCCTTCTCAAGAGGAGTCAGAGGCTCATTCTTGCAGGTATCAGCAGCTAAAAAGTCCTCACTATGGATGCGCAGGTGCTAATTGGAGGCTACTCTCCATTTCTGTTACACATCTAAGCAGGCTGAGAGACCTCTCACTTACACACGTTTACATGGAGAAAACAGTTTCCATTCAGCTGCTTAAGTCCCTGATGGGGGAAGATGTTATGCAGTCATTCGTCAGCAAAACCTTGGTGAAGTTTCCATCTCCAAAGGGATTTAACACCGATATAGAACTTGTAAAAGGGAAACACATATAGGGCACGGAGTATGCAGTTGAGGAAAGGCTTCTTTATGTCTTTTAAAACTCTGGTCTCTGTGATATTTTAGTACTTTAAGAGATGTAGGATTTCTTCCCTCCTCCTGCCCCCAGATTTTTCAGAAAGTAAAATTTAATTTGATGTATTTTCAGCATTTGACACAAATCTATTTCCTAACATTAGAAAACATCCTGTCTTAAAATTGTCTTAAGCCAGGTACTAACAGTATAAAATTCTCAACGTTTTGACTGCCAGTTTCCCTCACATGTGCTGATCCACTTAACCCATAGTGTTGGCCCCTCAAACTGAGTTATCATCAGATGAAAGGCAAATGAGAATGATGCAGTGGGAATATTTTGATTAGCCCTGAAAACGTTTACATATTATTTTACATGTCTAGATAAATCCCACAAAGCCTAGTAACTAAATTAGAAATTGCTTTATAAATATCAAATACACATGAAACCTTGTGGCTAGCTGACAACAACCACCTGTATCAGCTACCAAGAATTAGACCTAGTTAATACAGTTCTTAGCGTAAGCCCATGAACTTTAGCCAAATTTCTGCTGTAGTAGATGAGATATGACCAACCACCTGTCCCAAACAACAGAGCAGCCTTTGGTGTGCTCAGGGAAATAGAGAGCGAAACTATGAAAAAAAGCTATTAATCTTCAAGGAGTACAGAAGTGTCCAGGACACGTCTGGAACAAACTGATTGGGGATGGCAACAACAGCGGTGACAGCAAATTGGGAAACAAGAGCTAAAGCTATCAGCCAGATCACAAATGGGGTATTTTCCTACCCAATTCCATGAGAAAACCTAAGAATGGATACTGGGGTCTTCCCAGGAGACCCTGATGGCTTTGGTGGGGGATCCACAACTGCACCCAGATCCAGGACCACCTCTCCAACCCCTGAGGAGGCCAGGAAAGAGAAAGAGCCCAGGAAAACCCATGTTCCCGTGCCAGGATGAAGTACATCATGGCAGGAGCCACCACGTTGAGCTGGCCAACCTCCCTCTAGGACTGTGCCATCTCACACGCAGAACAAGGAACTCATGGAAGAAACCCCTACGCTAAACAGCCCAGTTTCTCTCCCTTGCTGCACCATCTCCCCCACAAGACAGAGAAGTCCCGTGACCCCTAAAATTGCACGCGTCTGTGAGTAAAATAACCTGGCACCCAAATCCCCCATACAACCTTCCAGGCAATCCCCACAGAATAAATATATTAACCTGCCTGGAGAGCTCAGGCTTCCCACTGACGACACTTTATATCCAGGTGGATCAAGAGCCAGTTCATGGCATGGAGAAGTGATAAGCAGCAGAGGCTTACATCTATTGCAGTTCTTTGGGATGTTGGCAGGCCCTGGTGATGAGGTGTAAGGAAGAGCCATTCTTTGCTCCTAATCACCCCCACCTAGGCCAACCAAAGATTTGCCAAGTTAACCTGGAGTACTTGAGGTTAAGACGTACCGGTAAGGGTTGTACATACCTGAGCCCGCGTGACTTGTTAAATTTTGTGGAACAACAAATACATTGCTTCATTTACATCATGCAGTATAACCCAGAGAAAGAGAAAAATCCACAGACTACACAGGTTCCTATATACTTATTGAGGGCTTGGAAAAAATAAAATATGAGAGCCACCTACACTTGCTAGCAGAATAAATCCTGGTCACTAGCACTGAGGATGGCAGATGGCAGAAAGAAAAGCCAAATGAGTTAAGAGTCTCAACCACTCAGTCCCAAGAGCTGGAATGCTTTCTTCCTACCTGTCTCTCTCTGTGTAGACCTTGTTAGCTACCCCTTAGCCAAATGCTACTATTTGCCCTTTGATCTCTTCTCCTTTGCTAACAGTACTATGGATAAACCAAGGAAGAACAAGGAAGAAATAGGTTTGTCAATAAGCAATTTGCTGCACCTTCATCTTTGCCATCACATCTGCCTGTGCTCCTTTGCCTTCACTAAATGCTCACAGACAAGAAAAGACTGGACAAAGGTAGCTCAAGTCATAAAATGGTCTGTGTTCCTTCTCCTAGCTGAGAATAAGGCTGGCTTAACTTTCATTCATTTTAATCCATGACTAAATGATTTAAAGGAAATCCAAATGCTGCCGTTCCTTTGAAACAAGGTGTGAGAAAGGATGCAGCTTTCTGCATCGCTCTAATTTCACTATATAAATTCACACCTCAGGTTATACTGGTGTCACATTCTCAAGCAGGAAAGCCTTTTGGGACTTCCTGTCTCTCTTGCTCTGCCTTCTGTTTTCTTATTCTTTTCAAGGTTAATGGCATGATTACCCAAACACAGTGATTTATCCATCCCTTATTATTCCAAGGAAGTTGTTAACAAGTCATGGATTGGGTGTTAGGTTATTTAAGGCTATTAACAAGACGTGCAAATACTCAGGCATGTGCTTGTGACTGACACAGGACTGCACTAGGAAAACACACACATTTTAGAGCTTCCTCTGGCTCAAGCCATGTGGGTAGC
>WKFP01014648.1:73524-106722 GCA_011057875.1 Pterocles orientalis | reverse complement strand
TTTCTTTTAAAATTACCTCATCTTTTCATCCTTCAAAAGTGAGACTTAAGGATCTTCTTGGAAGGCTTGGACTAATTCTTATTTTTATTTAAACCAGACAAATAAAACTTTGAGAAATTTAATATGAATAAAGCCATCCTGGCATCAACTAAACAGGATTCATAGCATTAGTGGAATGTGGTAACAAAGTTTAAGGGGTTTGGATCCCATCTGAACAGCCTCTAGCCATGCAGGTGTGTGTACAGTTTCCCGACTTTAATCACTTTCACTCAGAAAATACCTACTAGGAAAGGAAGAGGTCACAGGTCAGAAATAACTAACATCTAAACAAGATATAATCAAATGTTCATGCTGTGGCCTGCTGCAGCCACCAGGGACTTCCAAACATCCATTTCCATGTATCTGTGCTAAGCTGCAACCACGCAGACACTGAAATCTTTCAAGGTTTTTCTCTTTTGAGCCTCTGGAAATACACCTTCTTCTTATAGAATCATGAAGGTTGGAAAAGACCTCAAGGATCATCAAGTCCAACCGTCAACCCAACCCCACCCAAGCCACTAACCCATGTCCCCAAGCACCACATCTACACGTTCCTTGACCCCCTCCAGGGATGGTGACTCCACCACTGCCCTGGGCAGCCTGCTCCAATGCCTGAGCACTCTTATATTTGAATATCAGAGAACAGCAGCTTCTGAGAGTCACAGTCTAACTAGTATGTGAAAAATTTACTTCATAATTTGACTCCCACTGTGCATGAGGTGGTGCTGGAGCACCTCAAGGAACATGGTCGTGGATAAAGCCATGACAGAGCAGGTACAGCCCTGGAGGGACTGTGGCCATGGCTAAGGACGTGTTGGAGCAGGTTTAATTCTGAAGGGACTGCGGGTGAGGCCGTGCTGGGTCAGGTATATCTCTGGAGGCATTGTGGCCCGTGGAGAAGGTTGTGTTGGAACAGGTGCACCTCAAAGCCACTGTGGCTGTGGATCAGTCTATGCCACAGCAGGCGTAATCCTGGAGAGTCCGTGACTCATAGATAAGACTCCACCTGGAGGAGCTGCACCCCTGAGGCACTCCAGTCTGTGGATAAAGCCAAGCTGGAGTAGGAGCATTGCAATGTTAAACTCTAGAACCTGGCCCAAAGGGACCAGGGCTGGAGACTGGAATGGAAATACCTTTAAACTGCTGTAACCCATGATTTCAGTTGCATCTTATAAGAATTACCAGAGCAGGAACCACCTGAACCAGTGGGGGACAAGCCTCACAAGAAGCGGTGCAAGTGCAGCAGTGGCCTGCCCTCAGCTGGCTCTGGTGTCCAGTTACTCCGGGCAACACACCAGCTCTCCTATCCTAAGTGACCATCAGAACAGACGGAGCCCAAAGTCATGGACTGAACAAACTCCGTGGGCATTTTGTGGACACCTGTGGACATTTGTGGACATCTTACAGGGGTGGTCCAAAGACCGAGGGAATGATATCTGTGTATTGTATCAAAGGATGGGCAGGGGGGTGTTGGTTCATGAGGATGTGTTGGACAGTGTGGTACCTGAGCATGACTGAAATGGTATGGAACGAGGGGTGGAGAATGTGTTGGTTTGGGCTGGGATAGAGTTAATTTTCTTCATAGGAGCTAGTACGAGGCTATGTTTTGGATTTGTGCTGAAAGCAGTGTTGATAATACAGAGATGTTTCCCTTATTGCTGAGCAGTGCTTACACAGCGCCAAGGCCTTTTCTGCTTCTCATCCCACCCCACCAGCGAGTAGGCTGGGGCTGCACAAGAAGCTGGGAGGGGACACAGCTGGGACAGTTGACCCCAACTGTTCAAGGGGATATTCCATACCATGTGATGGCATGTTCAACATGTAAAGCTGGGGGAAGAAGAAGGAAGAGACTAATGTGCTTAGCCATAGCACATCATCATTGAAGCAGATCTGCGTTTCATTACCTAATTTAAATACAAATTATCTTTAGATCAATATTCTAGGTCTTTTCCCCAACCCTCCATACCTAAAAATTGCACAGGACATCAGCTATTAAGAAACCATGAACTTGTATTTACGGACTGTGGATAGTAGCTGAATTTACTGTAAATTTAACTGTTTACATGTCAGATAAACTCTACGAAAAAATATCAAGCAACCACCTACGGCCAACAGAAATCTTTAGATGTTTTCTACAAAATGACAAGACATTCTGTGGACAATTTTTTCCATTGTGCTAGCTCTTACCAGACAGAACTATTGGAAGGTATTGGGTGGTATGGATCATTCCAGACAATATTTATTTTATTAATTTTAACTTACTTTGCTGTAGGTGGACCAATTTATCAGAAATCCACAAAACCATGTAATAGCCCACAAACCTCATCACAGTAGTCCAGCTCTTCTTGGCTACTGGCAATATAAATATTACTTTTCTCCTAATATTTTGACAGATTACTAAAATGCTCTGAAAAAATTAAAAACGTGAACATCTTACTTTTTGTCATCTGCAGTTTGCAATTAGAGGGGATAAACTGTGTAACATGGAATTGCATTTGCTAAAGAACTTCCTTCTCAAGAGGAGTCAGAGACTCATTCTTGCAGATGTCAGCAGCTCAAAAATCCTCACTATGGATGCGCAGGTGGTAACTGGAAGCTACTCTCCATTTCTGTTACACATCTCAGTAGGCTGAGAGACCTCTCACTTACACACGTTTACATGGAGAAAACAGTTTCCATTCAGCTGCTTCTTTAATTCCCTGATGGGGGAAGATGTTATGCAGTCATTCGTCAGCAAAACCTTGGTGAAGTTTCCATCTCCAAAGGGATTTAACACCGATATAGAACTTGTAAAAGGGAAACACATATAGGGCACGAAGTATGCAGTTGAGGAAAGGCTCCTTTATGTCTTTTAAAACTCTGGTCTCTGTGATATTTTAGTACTTTAAGAGATGTAGGATTTCTTCCCTCCTCCTGCCCCCAGATTTTTCAGAAAGTAAAATTTAATTTGATGTATTTTCAGCATTTGACACAAATCTATTTCCTAACACTAGAAAACATCCTGTCTTAAAATTGTCTTAAGGCAGGTACTAACAGTATAAAATTCTCAACTTTTTGACTGCCAGTTTCCCTCACATGTGCTGATCCACTTAACCCATAGTGTTGGCCCCTCAAACTGAGTTATCATCAGATGAAAGGCAAATGAGAATGATGCAGTGGGAATATTTTGATTAGCCCTGAAAACGTTTACATATTATTTTACATGTCTAGATAAATCCCACAAAGCCTAGTAACTAAATTAGAAATTGCTTCATAAATATCAAAAATACATGAAACCTTGTGGCTAGCTGACAACAACCACCTGTATCAGCTACCAAGAATTACACCTAGTTAATGTAGTTCTTAGCATAAGCCCATGAACTTTAACCAAATTTCTACTGTAGTGGACGAAATATGATCAACCACCTGTCCCAAACAACAGAGCAGCCTTTGGTGTGCTCAGGGAAATAGAGAGCGAAACTATGAAAAAAAGCTATTAATCTTCAAGGAGTACAGAAGTGTCCAGGACATGTCTGGAACAAACTGATTGGGGATGGCAACAACAGCGGTGACAGCAAATTGGGAAACAAGAGCTAAAGCTATCAGCCAGATCACAAATGGGGTATTTTCCTACCCGATTCCATGAGAAAACCTAAGAATGGATACTGGGGTCTTCCCAGGAGACCCTGATGACTTTGGTGGGGGATCCACAACTGCACCCAGATCCAGGACCACCTCTCCAACCCCTGAGGAGGCCAGGAAAGAGAAAGAGCCCAGGAAAACCCATGTTCCCGTGCCAGGATGAAGTACATCATGGCAGGAGCCACCACGTTGAGCTGGCCAGCCTCCCTCTAGGACTGTGCCATCTCACACATGGAACAAGGAACTCATGGAAGAAACCCCTACGCTGAACAGCCCAGTTTCTCTCCCTCGCTGCACCATCTCCCCCACAAGACAGAGAAGTCCCGTGACCCCTAAAATTGCACGCATCTGTGAGTAAAATAACCTGGCACCCAAATCCGCCATACAACCTTCCAGGCAATCCCCACAGAATAAATATATTAACCTGCCTGGAGAGCTCAGGCTTCCCACTGACGACACTTTGTATCCAGGTGGATCAAGAGCCAGTTCATGGCATGGAGAAGTGATAAGCAGTAGAGGCTTACATCCATTGCAGTTCTTTGGGATGTTGGCAGGCCCTGGTGATGAGGTGTAATGAAGAGCCATTCTTTGCTCCTAATCACCCCCACCTAGGCCAACCAAAGATTTGCCAAGTTAACCTGGAGTACTTGAGGTTAAGACGTACCGGTAAGGGTTGTGCACACCTGAGCCCGCGTGATTTGTTAAATTTTGTGGAACAACAAATACATTGCTTCATTTACATCATGCAGTATAACCCAGAGAAAAAGAAAAACCCACAGACTACACAGGTTCCTATATAATTATTGAGGGCTTGGAAAAAAAAAAATGAGAGCCACCTACACTTGCTAGCAGAATAAATCCTGGTCACTAGCACTGAGGATGGCAGAAAGAAAAGCCAAATGAGTTGAGAGTCTCAACCACTCAGTCCCAAGAGCTGGAATGCTTTCTTCCTACCTGTCTCTCTCTGTGTAGACCCTGTTAGCTACCCCTTAGCCAAATGCTACTATTTGCCCTTTGATCTCTTCTCCTTTGCTAACAGTACTATGGATAAACCAAGGAAAAACAAGGAAGAAATAGGTTTGTCAATAAGGAATTTGCTGCACCTTCATCTTTGCCACATCTGCCTATGCTCCTTTGCCTTCACTAAATGCTCACAGACAAGAAAAGACTGGACAAAGGTAGCTCAAGTCACAAAATGGTCTGTGTTCCTTCTCCTAGCTGAGAATAAGGCTGGCTTAACTTTCATTCATTTTAATCCGCGACTAAATGATTTAAAGGAAATCCAAATAAATGCTGCCGTTCCTTTGAAACAAGGTGTGAGAAAGGATGCAGCTTTCTGCATCGCTCTAATTTCACTATATAAATTCACACCTCAGGTTATATTGGTGTCACATTCTCAAGCAGGAAAGCCTTTTGGGACTTCCTGTCTCTCTTGCTCTGCCTTCTGTTTTCTTATTCTTTTCAAGGTTAATGGCATGATTACCCAAACACAGTGATTTATCCATCCCTTATTATTCCAAGGAAGTTGTTAACAAGTCATGGATTGGGTGTTAGGTTATTTAAGGCTATTAACAAGACGTGCAAATACTCAGGCATGTGCTTGTGACTGACACAGGACTGCACTAGGAAAACACACACATTTTAGAGCTTCCTCTGGCTCAAGCCATGTGGGTAGCGTGGGTAGTTGCCCTGATCCATTAAGGTCTTCATAGCACATAAATGCTGCTAACTCTTTCTGACTTTTTAATTAGTCTTCAAAGGGCGCTGGCAGCATGCTGGGCACACGAGGCAGACTCAGCACGAACCAGAGCATTAGACCAGTTATCGAGCAAGGAACATAATTACTCAGGAGAAAGCTCATGTCCTGAGTGAAGGGGTCATGAAAGGAGGTTGTTTTGTTTGGAAACAGTAAGCGCTTTGGCAAAAACGGTGGGAGAGTCCAAAATAAATTCCCTGAGGCACAAGCTGTGGAATTAAGAAGGAGGTGGCAGCAGTTCCACAGCAGATCTCGGAACAGAAGTGCTTCAGAAATAGGATTTTTCTGCACTCTTTTTCTCTAGGAAAGATACAGCAGGGCAGCAGAAAACCATACTATAGGAACCAGTAGAGAAAAAAAGAGGTCTGAAGTCTTCTTATCACGGTGGCAAAAATGCCTTGTGCCTCCCTTTTTGGTGGAAGAGGTACCAGCTGACTGACTTTGGGCTGACTGTTTCGGAAGCCAGCATCCAGAGGCATTATCTGAGACCCAAAGGAAGAGGGAAGAGCATTAAACTGGAGGAGCAGGAAGGGACTAGCACTTCTGGAAGGGACTTGGGTAGGGCTTCCTTGGCTTGTATCTCCTGCAGCAGCCAGGCAGATCTCGGACCCTTTGCTGGCAGGCTGGTACCCAACAGCACTATCAATGCAGTGCCCAGGAGAGCATCTAGCAACATATAGATGGGCACCAGGAGACTTTTATCAGGAGATGGAGCAAAGCGTGTCTGTTTAATAATCTCCTCCTTTCGAAAGCACCGGTTACTTCCAGGAAATACTTCAGTACAACCCTCACCTCTGAGCCACTAGCCAAGGGCCAGGTCATGAATCCAAACATATTAAACATGTAAATTCAGTCTGTCTAGAGCTTGCTTTCAGATCCCAGCCAGACTGCTTTGTTCTGCTTTCACCCAGAAGGAAGGGAACAGCAACGCAATTGAAATGCACAAGACCACTGGCACAAGAACTTCAGTTTCAGAAGCATAAGAAAAAGGTTTGTTTGCAGTATGACAGCACATGTGAATCTTGGAACTGCCTGTTGATTTGGCCTCAATCTCAGAATTAATAATCCTCAGCTGGTGAGTTAAAAGCACCCTATGGCATGCTCTGCTATAGCCAGGCTGGTTGCCCCTAACAGAAGTCAGCAGAAGGCCACTAGTGCAGCTGCATCCGGCTGCACCACTTGAGAACCTGCCCGTAGGACATGTCGGAATACATTCATTTCTGAAATGGGAGCAGGGTGCAAGGCGTCAAGAGGTCATTTATTTTACCTGCTGGCCCCAAGGCAATATGAGACATACCTAAATTGCTGACGGTTGTTTGTCTAAAAAGTCTGCTCTCTTGCTGGGGTAAGGTACCCTGCAGACCTCTGGTCTCAGAGGCAGCTGAACACGTAAAAATGGATTTTCAAGTGAAAGTCATTGCTGAAACGTTGGGTGTCTGTTAAAGGGGACAGCTATTGCACGGAACCAGTGCCCACAGCAGTACCACAAATGCATGTAAATGTATAGTGTTGCATACAAGTTACCTTTGTAATTTAAGAGGGAATGCTATGAAACCCAGAGCTCTGACCAAGCAACACTTTCTGCATTGTATTCTGAAAAAAAAAAAAAAGTTGCTGAACTTTCAGCTGATATAATCCATTGCTAACTGTATCCCCCTTCCCTGTGCAAATAGCCTGCTGTGCTCGAATAGTTAGCACGCTGGTCTGCGGCCAGGGAGCTGAGCAGCCCCGCTCACCTCAGCAAGACTGTCCGGTTGCAGCTCCGACAGCGGTCATGCGGGATGTCTGCTTCTTACATCACCGCAGCAGCAAGCGCACAGTCAGCCGTTCCACACATCACCGCAGGTGAGGGTCCACTGCTTTGCCCTGCCCTGCAAAGCAGGCTCATTCCTCCACAAGCTCTGTTTGGAAAAGAGAGACCAATGTAAACCAGCTATTAGAGAAGCAAGACAAGTTATTTTTTTTAAGACCAACTATGACAAATATTTTGGAATATATTCAGCCCTGTAAAACTCTTCCGATTTTGGGAAAATCCCAAAACTTGTGTCACGAATGCACTTCACCAAGCATCTTGGTTTTCACAGAGGCTACAAATGTCCATTTATCACAACAGCTTTTAGTCTCCAGATTTTATGACTTCAGTAAAGCACTTGACTCTATGTTTAAAGCTGAGCAGATACAGGAATTCTTCTTAATCTTGGCCTTAAAGCTAGCACTGTTGGATATGCATCCGCCATGAGGACTTGGCTTTAATCTTGGTGTTTGTTCATTTGTAACCTGACAGAAGAGTCCCAAGTCTGATCAATACACTATTAACATGTGAGAAAACAGATGCCAAAGATCTAGGGAAAGCAAATTAAAATTTTCTTTATAAAAATATTCCAACACTGCACACCAATTTTACAGCCAACAGCAACACATTCTTTCTCACAGCTGCAAGAAAAATTAATTTTAAAACTCTCGAATTGTCCTCTCGAATTATATTTGAAGACTGCTGCTTTTTTATTATTATTTTGAATGTTTTGGAATTTTTGAAATCTGGAGAAAAAGTGTGTTTGTGTGTCATATCTTGAAGTGAAGAGCATCATCTCCATCTGCATCTGTTCAAAGCAAATGCCAGGTGCAGCACAGTGGATTCCTCCCAGACACCAAGATGAACTTGTTTTTTCCTGTGTAAGCATTCTACGCCTTTTGAAAATAATCGAACAAAAAATGCTCAGAACTGGAAGAGTTCCTGCTCTCCAAGCCTTTAGCTCTCACTATTCCCCTGCATTATGTATAGCTCTTGCCCAGCCTTTGCTGTGCCTCATAGACATGTCTAAACTCCAGAGATGTGCTTCTCAGCACATTCCCTACCACGTGTTTGTCTGTACATGTGTACAAAGCAGGGGAAATTGTGAAAATCTGATTTTCTGACTTGAATTTCAGGAAGACATATAGTCATTTTTTGTAAGTTATTTTACTGAAATTTAATAGTCAGACATAGACCACTCCCCCCTCCAGCCTAAAACCTCAAAATGTAGAGCAGCTGCCTCTACTCCATAGCACAGTGGTCCTCTCCTTCAGAGAGACTGATCACTCGGCTCTTGATGGAGCCACTCATCTAAACCAAGGGTGAGACTCATCTTCACCAGCCTCAGAATTGGAGACTTCATGCATAAGATCCACAAGATGAGGTGTGGGTATTTATAATGTTGATGTATACACCTCAAAGCTAGTTGTCTAAATTTTCTTTAGACACTAGAGAGAAATAAACATTTCTAGGACATGAGTCATCTCATCCTACTGCAGGTATCTAAAATATGTCATAATTAATATGCCTGATAAGTGCTTGTTTCTCACCAGCGGTTATAAAGGCAGTCTTGAGTGGCTAGCTCAGGTGCAGACATCTGTATGGTTGATATAAAAATTTGCTGAGACAAATCTCATCCCATTTCAGCTCACAACAAGGCATGTCTACGGTTGAAGCACGGGTGAAAGACCACACCAAACCTGCAGGAAGCATGTCTAGCAGAGGTCATTGCTCCACTGGCCATGTTTGTCTCCACTGGGTCATGGCACCAAGACACCCAACAGCCAACACAACGGGTTGTGGCTGAAGCTGAGCACCACATGCAACGAGCACAAGGGGAAAGGTGTCGATGCTTTGTCATGAATGCAAGAGTTATAGGCACAGTGGTGAGGAGAGGACATGGGAGTCAAAGGAAGGATTATCATCATCAACGCGTGAGAAATGATTATCAGGGAGCACAACAGATTATTAGAAGATGGAAAACAGGGTGCTGGCAAGACGACTAGTGGAGGAAAAAGCATAGACAGACAAAAGAGCCTTGTAAATCTCTAAAGATTTCTGAGCAAAAGCTGCGATTATGCACAAGTGATAAAAAAAGGATTTTGAACTGTGGGGGAACAAAAAAATTCTAGATTGGTTAGAAAATGTAGAAACTGCAGAATGACAAAGCATTCCCTATTTTGAGGGTAAGAAAGAGATAATTTATTATTTCTCAGCAGAACTATGATGATCAATGCTACCTGAAGAAGAGCAAATAAATGTAAAGTAATGTAAGAATCAGATTTGACAAGTATCTAAGTGAGTGATGAAAGGGAGAATTTCAGCACTCCTGCTTCAAACGTTTTATTGAGGAATGAGAAGAGCTTTCTTACTGATGAGGAGGCCGAGAAGTCAGTGGTGATTTTTATACCACAGAGGCAGGAATACGGAAAAGTATGGAGAAAAACTATGCCAAAAATATTCAAAAAATGAGGATTAAAAGAGGAAGATAATTCTCCAGACAGTATGGGGAGAAGAGGTTTTTAATGAAGTAGAATGAAATGAGAACATCACTGAAGACAGACACTGGAGTGAACCCTTTGAAGCCGAATCTTGAGATCTTGGCTGGGAGAATTATGCCGTGCTTGGAGGAAACACTATTGCCCTCCTTTCAGCATCCGATATTTCTGATGTCAGCAGGTGAAAGATTGTCAGACAAAAATCTCCAGCTTGTTTGCTCTTGTTCTAGATGTGTATCTCCCTGTTTGCTCCTTGAACCTGACATACAACTCTTCATTCCAACCATCCAGCATACTCTGTTTTCTTGTAAAAGTGTGCAAGCACTTATGGTAGAAAGGGAGAGAGAGGCTTTATGAAGTGTGATACTGAAGTGGAAATATTCAGAATATTTTTCAACATAAATTATTTCAAATCAAAACACCGATGTCCTCAAAATGTCTTTTGAAATGATTTGTTGTCTCTTGGCTCCTTGCCCTTTGGAATTTGTTTAGGAACAATTTCCTCCTTGTATTGCTCTCTATAAACATAAAGCACAAACATTTCAGTAGTAAATTTCTTTGCTATGTACTGTATAAGGAAAAAACAATAGCCACTATGGTGTGTGGGAGAAAGGTGAGTCACTTCCATGAGATAAAATTAAATTAGTTCTTACATAATTTCATCACAATCCTCACTTCTCCAGCATCAAAGCTGATGACTCAGTATTTGTTTTTATAGGGTGTTCATTGTCATATAATACCTGGCAGTCATCAAAGAAGGCTTATATTATATCTGCCTATATCTGCTTTCTATAGATCTCTAATAGGATTACTGCATTTCTTTTATGATCGGGTATGTATAATGATACCACCTGTGACTCTGTCGTTGAGCCATCACTCTTCACAGCTTTGCGAGGGGAAATTCATTGTTTCTTCTAAATTCTTTAACAAATATCTCACAGTTTTTGAAGCAGAAATAAGAGGAACCGCATGCAAACTGAGCTATGTAACAAGAATGTAAATCCATATTTCTCTTCCAAGAATAAGAAATAATGGATCAGAAACATTTCTTTTCCATAGCTATGAATAAATGTAAAAAGTCAAACAGTTAAGTGTGAGTGACTAAAGTCTTGATCAAGAATTTCAGCAGGAGATTAGTTCAGTTTGTTGTGAATTGATTGCTCCCAATTAATGTATTTGCTGAGTTACTTGGTCTCAAAGTAGTTTTATCATAAGAAAATTACTTTGGAAGTCAGTAAATGCAGAGTTCAGCTCCTCCTGCTCAAAACGTAGAACTCCTAAAGAGCGTTGGAAGGTGCCTTGAGTTTCCACTTCAACAAAAACTCTGGCCAAGTCATCAGTACTGCGAAAACTTAAAGGCTGACCCCAACTGAAGCCTACAAAATTGCTTCTCCAGAAACAAAGGCCAACGTCCAACAGAGAGTTTTTGATTCCTAGGGCTGTGCTCAGACTCTGCCTACCTGGTTGTGCATAACGATTCTTGCTAGGATAGCCATTGACACCCGCCTCCTCTCACCTCCCACCCTCTGCACTGTCCCGCTGAGGTCTCCATCTTCACTTTGACTGCACGAGGAATTGTATGTGCTTGGATATAGCGCTCCACTCTTCTTTAAGCTCCCAAATTCCTTGTGATTGAAGTAGGGGCGTAAGTACTGTCACTGGATCTATGATAAAAAAAATCCTCTTATGGAGAAATGATGAACTGCAGGCATTGTGCTGGAGCAGCCGTGTGACAATTCACAAACAGAGGTCTGATAAGAACACAATGAGACATCTTGAGGCTCTCCTGCTTGGACCGGTTCACCAGCATAACCATAGCTGACCAACAGTTGAGGAGGAAAAAAAAAATAATTTCCAAAACAGAATGTGTCTACACATAGCTATTGAAGAGACAGCTTCTCCATGTAGGTTGGGCCTCCTGCATTTCTTCTTTTTTTTTTTCTGGACTATGCAAAACTGCCACTATTTTTTGTAAGCACCATGGAAGGAAAAGCATAATCTGGAGGAATGTGAGGATTGGTCCAAAGCCCACTAAAGTCAATGAAAATCTTTCCATTGACTTAAATGGGATTTGAATCAGACCCTAACTGAAGAAAGAAGGATCTTGGAGCTCTGGGGTAAGGAAATAATTCCGTTAGGAGTGGCATGGAAAAACACATGAAGGTGAGAGCCCTTGAAGGAAACAAAAGAAACTGAAAACTTGGCGTCAGCAACTGCTTCACTATTTTTGGAGGTCATAAAAACTGATGGGCTTTCTCTGGTGCAAACTCACCCCCCTCAAAGCGGGGTGATTTATCCCCCTTTCACAAACATATTAAGCACATATGAGATTAGTTTTCTTCCTTAATTTGTGCTTCACTTCAAAACTGACTATCACAATGGAAATGACACAGTGTTGTCAACTCCTCCCAGAATGTCACCTAATTTATCACAGGCGATTTCAAATAAGTGGTTATCCAACTTTTCCATTTATTTCAATTCCATAAGAAGTAAAAATTCCCCTGTGTCCCTAGTGTCCCCATATGGCCTCTCTGGACTGATCGTTATCCAAAACTGACTGTTTTATTAGCTGCTGAGTTTTCAGATTCCTTAATAAGTGCCTCAGAAATGCAAGTGGTGTTTCTACGTAAGTGTGCATGAAAAACAGCTGCCAAGTGAATTGAAGAAATATATATTACAAGGATTCAATATTTTGGGGAAATTTAGGTATTTAAAGCAACACTGATACTTGAAGTAGAAGATAGATCGAAAACATCAGTTGAACATAATTAAAGCAGAGGAAAGAAAACCCTTTTCATCTAGATTAATGCAGAACAGCTGCTTATTAAAAAAAAAACTACAGGAAAAAAATTAAACCAAAAAGAATTAAAAATAAAATTAGACAAGGGCTGAATGCAAAGGTGCAAAGTTAAGCCAGATCAAGAAAACACACCAAATCAGAAGTGAAGCTTTTGAAAGATAGGTGCAGTCACGTGCATCCTCATCTCGGAGAAGCAAATACAAATGAGCAGCCAGTGCTACTGGCTCCTGCAGGAGCCCTGCAAAATTTTGTAGTTGGTCTCTCAAGACAGTTCTGCTTTTCAAATAGCATTGCTGTAGCTGTATGCTGTGGAAGAGATTTGGATACAGGAACGTCCACTGGACTCCAAATTTGCTCTCCTGGTATAGATAAAGTGTGCTCCAAAGACAGATCAGGCACGCCAACTAGCACTCCTTTACATAGTGCTTCATCTTTTAATTTAAAGAAGTTATGTTGCCTCAAAAGATTTAACTGTGAGGCAGGAGCAAGTGAAAAATTACTCCCTTCTGACATCAGCACTAAGTAGTAGGAAAACATGTCATTACTTTTGCAGATTGGATTTATTTTATTTTTATGTTTTGAAATATTCCCATTCAATACGTTAAATATTTTCAGAGGGAGGGGAACAGAAGAAAAATATTTACATTAGGTTCAAAAATGTATAGTTTTATCTTCTGTTAATAAAATGAGAGCAATTCTTGAAGTGCTTAGCTTATCCAGGGAAACAGGACATGCTGGGCCACTGTGTTATTCTCCCCATTCTCTCCAATATGCAGTACCTCTGAATGCCATGGGAGGCATGATGCAGGGAGCATCCTTGCCTGTTCTGGGACCAGTCCTCCCCTTGCTGAGTATTCTGAAGGAAAGGTGATGTATGGCTTCGCTTCCCCTCTGTAATACAAGCTGTGTGCCTTCCTCAAGATAGGAAGGAGTTCCAAAATTCACCTGAAAATAATTTCTGTTCCCCAGACCTTCGAATTCTGAGTTTCTATGATTCTTCAGTTACCTCTCATGGACCTGAGAGAGAAAACAGCTTTTCAGCATCCGTGTGTCCTATCACACATGCTGCTTTAGATGTGGGAGCTAAACAGGAATGAGGAACTCACTGTAAAAACAGTGAAAGGAGAGGAGCACTGAACAAATAAATATCCTTGTGTGGAGAGTCCAGCCTTCAACCTTTCTCCCAGCCCAGTGAAGGAGTCATAGGGTAGAACTGTTCCTATTCCCTGCCCCTGTTCATCTTCCAGGGCATGGGAAGACTGGTTACTTGCACAGGGTCTCTTGGACAGGTAAGCTTGGCTGCTCCCAGATGAATTCCCAACGGACATTTCAATGCTTCATTGACTCCCCTTGGAATAGATTTACAATCATAATGACCTGGGATCATTTATCTAAATGTAGGAGTCTTCAGAGAGAAGCATCATCGTTTAGACTTCCTGGTGAAGGGATACAATTCCTGGAGTACAATTGCCTTGTCCTAAGGACACTATTGAGACAGCTCTGAACAGTCATGTCCTACTTCTCTTTACTGCCTGTGAAAGAAGCTTAGATGGCTACACCAGAGATGCTTCAACAGGGATGAGAAGAGCTCTACCATAGGCATTTATTAGGATGAGAATCGTAGGTAGTATACAAGTCATTCAGGAAGTGGATGAGGACACTTCATTTTGACCACAACCCCTTGCTACTGTCTGCTGAATTTGTAAGTGCAACAGAAGGATGAAAGGCTGCAGGCTCCCTGAGATCCTTTTAGAAATTTTTCTTCCTTACCATCCTATTTCTTATTGAGTTTTACCATAATTAAGTACAACATGTCAATCTTTTTGTAGTCTGGCAAACATTTCTAGCAAACTTTGGTTTAACAGATCATTGGAAAGAGCCACCTCTGAAAAGAAACTTTCATTTTTCTAAACAAAACAGGATTTGAATCTCTTAAAACTTAAATCTAGCTACACAGCAGTAGACTGCCATCCTAGATGATGTGTGCGTGTGTGTGCATATTTGTTTATTTATTTATTAGTCGGAGCCAAGTATTGACATTCTAAGATCTTGGCTGGTCAGATAAAAATCTCCTTCTTTGTACAGACTGGCCATTTCTCAAGCCACAGGAACTTTAAACAGTTTCCTGGCAGACACTGAGCAAGCAGGTTGAAGTGGGCAGTGTGATGAAAGGGGAGACCACCCCTTTAATCCTACAGGTTGCTGAAATCTACAGTAGGTTTTTGTTTTTCTCATTACTTGTTTGTTTATTTTATTTTGTCTTTCCAATCTGGCTAAATGCATTACAGAATCTGCAAAGAAAATGTCTCAAAAAGCACTATGTGCCATATATCTTTTTTTTTTTTAAGAAAGCATTGCATATTCCTCATTCTGGTGGATACAATGTCTGCATTCACACCTGCTCCATGGTTACACCAGCCTCCAAGTGGAAACTGGTTCAGCCAGTGGCCTGTTACTGGACTTCCATGGAGAACTGCCTGTATAATATTTGCAGTCTTGGGCTCAGATCAGACCTGTAAAATCCTAGGCTTATGTGAAACTAGCCCTATGGAGACATGCATCTGTAAGGAAGAAAACAGAAAGGTTCCTTGCACCTCCATAATGCAAGGGCTCCTTGATGCTGGTGCCAGCAATAGCAGAAGCTGCTGAGAAAGGAGTTGGTGAGGACAGGGACAATGCATCCTTTCAAAGTGAGGCTCAGTGCTCTGGTCAGGTTTCCTCCTGCATCTGTAGGTGCTGGACCCGTTTGCCTTCTTTCATGATATTTTAAAAGCACTCCCATCACCAGAGGGGCACATGCCTCCAAGATCCTGGTGAGAGGTAGCATCTGTGGAACCTGGATGTGTCTTTTCAGCTTCACCCAGGCCATCAACAGGGTTTGCCTGCAGGATTAGAAGGCTTTTTTTTTTTTTTTAAATGCCGCAAGGCTGGAGGAGGAAGGTATGCATGCACAATCCTGTGCAGGAAGGCACTGTGGTGGTGGTGACCAAGATGGAGACAGATGAGAGGTTCCTCTACCCACACTGGGTCAGAGCCCTGCACAGCTGCAGTAGCAGAGCTGTCTCTAGGCTAATTAATCTTGCCTTGCTGCATTTTTACTGGCAAAAATGAAAAGTCGGAAAAATTTCTGCTGGAGGTAACTCATTTCTACCTCATTAACTTCCACCGAGACACAGGTTTTTATGGAAAGGATCACTTGCCTGTTGGTTTCACCTGGCAAATTTGAGGGCTCCAAATACATGGAGGACAACTGGAACGAGGAAAGGAGAAATCTGCAACTAATGAAAATTAATGGCCACTTTTTGCTCTTCTTTTACCCACTTGTACTTTATTCACTTTATCTTTGGCTTTCTTTTTCCTTAGGGGTGTTTGTTTCTCCCTGTCATTAAGAATGCAGTAGCAGGGTCACATTGTCTATCCAAGAAGTCCCAGAATAGCCTGTCAGTAATTTTGTGATTACCAAAAGGACTGTCTTCAGATCAAAATTTCCTCTTGCTTGCTCCTACCGGGAACAGATTTGTTCAGATCCTGCAGGAGAATTAATTGCCTTAAGAAAAAATCCTCTAAAGAGGCAAGATATTGGAGGAAGCACAAGGAGAGAAGGGCTTTGCCAGTCACAGATATCCAGAAGAGCAAGAGTAATTGTTGTGGTTTAGCCTGGTAGATAGTAAACACCACACAGCTGCTCGCTCAGTCCCCTGCGGTGGGATGGAGGAAGCAATCGGAAAAAGAGGTGAAACACATAGGTTGAGATAAAGACTGTTGAATAAGACAAAAAAAGAAGGGAAAATAATAATAAGGATTATAAAAGAATATACAAAACAAGTGATGCACAATGCGATTGCTCACCACCTGCTGACCAATGCCCAGCCAGTCCTCAAGGACTGTCCCAAGGCCAACTCCCCTGAGTTTTATTGCTCAGCATGATGTCATATGGTATGGAATATCCTTTTGGCCAGTTTGGGTCAGCTGTCCTGGCTGTGTCCCCTCCCAACTTCTTGTGCTCCCCCAGCTCTCTTGCTGGCAGGACAGTGTGAGAAGCTGTAAATTCTTTAACTTAGTACAGACACTGCTCAGCAACAACTAAAACATCAGTGTGTTATCAACATTATTCTCATCCTAAATCCAAACCACAGTGCTATACCAGCTACTAGAAAGAAAATTAATTCTGTCCCAGCCAAAACCAGGACAGTAATGCACTCTCATGAACGATATATTAGACTTCTGTTGTGCTGTGAGCTGGAGTGCTTCCAGAGCAGAGAGGAATCCCCAAGACAGTTTCAGGCAACTGTGCTGCTTGGTCTTACTCTCCACTTGGGAAGAGGTTACAGTGCACGTTGGGCTGGGTCCCTGGTGTTGTACCCAATCCCACAGCCCACTTCCCCCTATAGCCAGAGAAGCACATAGTGGCCTGGGAGCTGCGCCTGCACTGCTTGAAGCATACAGAAATTCTGATGAAAAGAAGAAAAAGCTGACACCAACCACAGCAGTCCGACACGGTGAGAAGTGCCTTTTTGATATACATGGACTTAAAAACAGTATTGGTAATGAAAATTTGATTTTGGGTTTAAACCTTAAATCATTACACTCAACACTAATTTTATTAACCACAGCTCTATATTATGAGTTGTGAGTACAAACTTTTTCCTTTCAACATGCTTCATGTGTACAAGGCTTGTGCAAAGCTTCTGCCATAGCAGCCAAATCCCTTTCTTGTTGCTCTGTCTCAAAAAATATTTCCTGTTTCCACGTCCCTGTGCTATTCACTCCCATGAAACCTAAACAAAGGTCATCACAGATGAAGAGATATGGAATCTGAGGATATTTCGGATGCAATAAATATTGGGTGAATAGGCTAATAAACAAACACTGAGGTGCATGACTGCTCAGTCTGTGCTCAGTGAGGGCTTGGGGTGAAAACCCAAGAAGGAGGTTTTCACTCAGTCTCCAATGTTGCTCCTCAGAGAATGAGGCACGAACACTTTTTGACTTTTCCATGCCTCATCATCTGTCACAGTGAAAATATTTTTCATGATCCTTCCTCCTGAAAGCCGTTTTTTTCTGCAAAAGTAGTTGAGAACTTTTTCTCTGTTCTTTTTTTTTTTTATTATTTTTGATGAATGAACGATACTTACTCTTCATGTCATGCAGGTGCTCCACATATTCTCCAACGTTCTCAGATTGATTTTACAAATTCCTGGATATACGCCAACAAAATTTCTCTCGTGACTGAAATAAGGCAAGAGGTTTATATAACCTGACAAAGATGGGTTAAAAGTCCACTTCAGCTGTGACAATATGGTGAACTCTAGTTACCCTGAATAATCTTGCCAATAAAGATATATCCTAGAATATGGCAAATCTGGCTACCAGCAGGAATATTCTGGAAGGGATTTTTGTAGGTATTATGGATGACCCCTGTTTTCACGTGAGCCATCAAAAGTCAACAGAAATCTGTGCAACAGAAATCACTGAGATGGTTTAGAAAAATCCCAGCCTTAATGAGCTCTACAGCTGAAGCTGGGCAATGGTTCGAAGGATCTGCCATCATCTGACAAATTTCTCCCCAGCCAGCCTGCAGAAATAAAGGACATGGCAAATAGTCCATGTCCTAACAGAGGAACAAGAAAGCACCTAAGTGGATTTGGAGACTGCAGGAAATGTTTTACCATGTTTCTGAGTTGAAAAAATAAAGAGAAAAATTCCAGGGACCCTCTTTCTTAACAGAGCGAGGGGTTCTTACAGCAATATATAGTTCACTACGTTTTCCAAGTAAAATTCCATCTCCACTTCACTGGCTCATAGACATACAGGTTTCGCTTATAAAAAAAAGTTGTAGGGAATTATGCTCTTCACATGTGTTTGAAATATTTGGGGTCATTATGTTAAATGGTTTGCTTCTGACAGATACCAGAATCCAAAGGCAAAAGACTGCAGTATTTTCAGTTTACCCTCGGAAATAAAGGAAAATACTAGAGATAAAAAATATTTGGTACTTAGAGATAGTCTAACATTAAATGTGTCATCTTATAATTAGAACAAAAATTCTATCTTCTCAAAGAAATAAACAGCCCTCAGCCCTACTCAAGTCATATCTCCAACAGTCTTGAGACCAGCACGTCTACAGAACGATGAGTTATAGCAGCATCTAACATTCTACTCGCGTCTACGAACATTTATGTTAAAATCTAATTGCAGGCTTCTCTGAGTATTACATTAAAGAAAATGGCTTCATGTAAATATCAGTGTGATACTCTGAGATAAATCACATCTTTTTCAACATTTTTGGAGAGAAGCATTCATATTTTTAAAAGTTGGAATGCTTTTGTTTTGAGATTTATTGTTGTTGTTCTTGAAAATTAAAGATTGCAATTACCAGACTAATGTTATAACAAAATATTTCCTTTGACATTTGCTCCCTCATTTCCCCTGCAGAGGTTTAGGAAAATTTGGTTCTTTGATTTATTCCAAATAGACTAGATTTCCTAAATCCATTGTCACATAGAATTTCTTATCTGTATATGTATTCAGCATGTCTGTATGTATATAAAAGCAAACGCAAAGACAAACCAATAAGCACACCGTTAATCACCCCCTTTGTAGAAATACAAAATGATTAAATATCGGATTATATTACTGTTACACTTGACTCTTCCTGCTATTCCACTCTGTTGTAGTAGTGTTCCTGTGAATTTTATTGCATGTCTGTTAAGCCTTCCAAACCAAGGAATAAATTCTCCATAACCGTCTCAAACTGTCTGACATTTTCAAGTGCTAACATATTTGAAATATTTTCCTATATCCTGTGCCCCTCCACATTTTATTCCATGTCTATGTCTGCTGTTAATTAGGGCCATCCTTTTTATTTTCTTTTTCATTTGCATTTGGAGATTTTACATTTAAACTTCACATATCGCTTTTCTCCAAGACCCTCCTGTTGTACAATTATTTGGTTTATAGCTATTCAGGTTAATTTGGCTACATATGGGGTTTTTTTCCCCTCTAGCAGAGGTTTGGGGTTTTTCTGGCTGAAACCATGAACGAAGGCTGGTTTAAATTTAGAGCGAGGTAACAGACATTCATTTTATTTGCTTGGCCCATCAGTGCTGCTCAAAGATTTATTTCAATTATAGTTTCCCTTTCAGAGCATGTATTTTATTAACACTGTGGACAAAACTTTAAGAAACAAATCTCTCTTATAGATTTTTTTTTACGATTGGCATTTTTAAAATAGAATCCTTGATATATTGTGCCGGTGCTTCCCTGATGTTATATGTTAGTGAAAATTCAGCTAAAAAGGTTCTCACTGAAACAAGTTGCTAACGGTGAAAAATGAAGAATGAATGCAAATGCAAATACCTACAAATTCAAAGAAAAAAAAAAAGATAAATTCTTAGGTTTAACGGCACAATTTATTCTGGAAAAAAAAATTCTTCTTTCTTGAACTTGGAGATCTCTCTGAATATTTATGTTGGTTCAGCTGCTTCTTGACACTCTCTAGTATAAATTGGCTGTCTCAGTGTCTATAGCTCTGCCGTTTACAAGAACTACACTATTTAGCTGGAGCGGTGGAAAGATGCTGAAGAATATTTTGAGTCTGAAAGCATCATTCAGTCCTCCTCTCAATCTGCTTATGTAACTTAAATATTTTTAGTGCCTGGGAGTTCAAAGCTGCTAATGTGTTGTTTCTGAGTGACAAACAGAACACACTAAAACCAGCTTTACACTGTTGTTGGTTTTTTTTTTTAAGAAAGTTTCAGGGAAATTCATGCAGCTCTAAGTGAAACTCTACCCTGCCTTTAGCCATCCAAGTATTTCCTTCCTTGTACAGAGGGCTGAATGATTCATTGTACCCAGGTTCTCTGTTCACCGGTAGGTATGAAGCTGACGTGACTACATACCGCAGCCAGAGAACAGAAGCTCTTCTCAGGCTGAGAATCTGAGACACCTAGCAGCAGCCACCGAAGGGAAACTTTCCTTCTCAGGATCTCTTACCGCTATAAAATCTTGACGGCTGACAGAGACGGTGCCCATTTTTCTTCGCAAGGTGTCTGAATTCCATTGTTCCCATTTGTGGCCACAGCCAAGGAATTTTTCACCGGGAGATGTGCGGTGAAACTAGACCTGCAGGCTGATGGAATTAAGCAATTTCATACAGCTGGAGTATGAAAATGACCTATTTTCAAAGAAGTGTGTCTGCTGAAAATGAAGAGACCAAGTGGAGAAGTTTGCATTTTCTCACTCTGTACCTTTACCTAAGCTAGAAAAAAACACGTATTCAGCTTGTGCCTTAGACTGAATTAAATCAAGGACACAAATAAGGAAGTGACTGACGTCTTGTGAGGCATGACCCCACATCTCACCTAACTTCAGCAACTCAATTGCTAAGCCGCAATCTCAGCCCACTCCCCTAGACTCTATCCTTAGCTTGCAAAGAGCACTTCCAAGACCCCTCTCTTTGAGTGAGAAAGATCAGCTTCTGGAGATGATCCTCCCTCTTCTATGATTATAGAGGAAGAGTAGGTGACCAAACAAGCCAAACGTTTTACTGTTTGATAGCCACATTTATGTGAAATAAATCCCCAGCCACTCTATCCATCTCTAGCATATGTTTTCTTTTTAAACTATGGCAGCTCTTGTTCATTCCAATATCTTCTGTTGTAATCATCTTTTCTTACTGTTCCAGCTAAACCAGCACAGAAAGTGTAGAAACTTGAGTGGGGGTGGGAGGAAAGGGGGAAGAAAAAAAAATATATGGCTAGGTAAGGGGACCACTGAAATAGGAAGGTATTGCTTATAGAAATCAGGGTTGTGTCAAAATGTGGGAAAGAACCAAAAACTTGAGCAGGCTAAATATAAAATCAGAATGCAACACATCAAAGAAATGTCTGAACAAAAACTTGCAAAAGGCATAAGAATTTATAATATAATTTTCTCTAACATTTCAGGAACAAGAAGAGTGCAAGAAAAACTGCAGAACCAGAAGAAGCATTCACAGAATATAAGACTATAGCAGAAAAAAAATTATATTTATATTTTAATACAAGTTAACTGGAGGGGAGCTTGGGAGGGACTTTATGGAGGATATCAGAAGTCCTGCCTGAAACTGAAATTCCAGTAGAAGAAGTTATAGAACTCAGAAGGTTAATGGAGGACATCAATATGCTTCTCTAATAATTGTTCACTGTAGCATACCATCTGACTATGTCACAAAGAAAAAAAATATTTTTTATCTGACATGTCTATGAACAAGTAATAAAACATAGGACATCTGTGTCAAAAGGGAAATTAACTTTGGATTTACTGGAAAAGAAAACGCAAGGAATTAGACTGTGGAAACAAAGCAGTTGTTCTGCACGATAGACTGGCCATAGGACCTAGTGCTCATATGGTGTCCATGCGATGTTTGCACACCAAAACATAAAAGGAGATTCTTTGTGTCATACCCCTCGTTTACATGGCAAACAAATAAGGCCATCTGGTGACCATATACTGTCGCTATACAATTGACTTTTGCAATAGTTCTAAAGAATTTGGAGAGCGTGGTATTCTCAACTGTTTGAGTTCTACAGTGGTTCATTGTTGCAGAGAAGCCCAAGCCTCTGAAGATGTAATAAACCTCAACGAAATAATGCTTCCCCGAAACTCTCAATGTGGAGCTCAAAGGTGAGAAACCTACTATCCCTCAGTCATCAGGGTAAAGGATACAATTATTTAGTTTAAAACAATATCTAGCTTACAAATGGTGTCTCTGATGTTAAATTTTCATCCTTAGGAGATCCATTGCTAACTAACTAAACAATTTATTTTGCTTTTTTTGAAGAAGACATTATTTGAGTAACCAGTGCTAAGTGCATTTACAAATATTTTCCAAGAAATTGCAATGTGAGGCTTTATTATGCTAATTATTGTCCTAATTTAACATGGATTTACACAAGGTTCAGTGATATCTTTCCATCACTCTACTGATTGTCCTGGGCTAAGCCCATCACACTGATTTATAAAAGAAAACCAGGTCCCTCTGGAAGCGAGACAATTTTTTTCCATGAACAGCAGAACAGATAAAGCTGGATCTCCTGTGTATTTGTTGACATCTTCACTGCCATATACCACCAGACTAATCCTCCATCCATCTCCATCTGGTTTCTCTACCAAACTCCTCAAGAAAATCCCTACATAAGCTATCACTCCTTCTTGTATCTTTGGACTGGAACATCCCAGATTCTTGTGTTTTCACTATTGATGCTGAGGTTTTTTGTTGTTGGTGTTTTGGTTTTTTTGGGTTTTTTTTCGTTTTTTTTTAAATCACAACATTTGGACATCTCTGACACTTTTTCCCCTCATCTGATTTGGATGAAATTGGCCAATGGATCAACAAAGAGACCGATAAATGGATAGCAGTAAGAATAGTTGCAGCCTGAGCCCACATAGACACCAGATCTCCTTACGCATCCGTGCATCCATGTCTATAGGCACATTCTGGAAAAAGAAATACATCAGATATACCAGGAGCCTAACTGGACCAAAAAAAAAAAAAAAAAAATAGGTCAACATCAAATACAATGAAATTGAATTAGAACAAGTACAGTCAAGAATCATTTTGAGGTTAAAAGGTTTTAGCTGAACTAATAACAGGACAAATGGGAAAAATAACAATCCGTTCAAATATAGCAACAAACGATTGATCTTCATCTCTTTGAACAAGCACTACAAAGTGTAGATGAAATCTTACATCTTAGCTAACCTTGGCTGACAGCAGCCTAACATTAACGGTCCACATTTGCTCCATGCATACACTCCTCTTTCTGCACCGAATTGCTCACAAGTGTTCCCACTGCTCTCCGAGAAGTAAAAGGGCTTAAATCTCAACGAATAAATAAACCAAAATAAACAGCACTTGCATAAATCAAAAAAGACCCCCCACACCCTTCGGCTATGAGATATGGATGTTATCAGGGTGAAATGATGTCATCCACGTTACTCCACGACGGTGCGAGTTTCACAAGAAGTCGTGGAGGAAACAGAGCTATTTACACATCCTGCATCAGGCTGCAGTTCTAGAGGGCAAGTGAACTTCAAGCTGCTGAATTTACTGCTTTTGAAAAACCAAATGAGTAAATCTCTGCCTGATTCACCGACAGGTGAACAAAGCTGTTTCAGGAGGTGCCCTTGCTCATACCCGAGCTGCGAGCATCTCTGATGTCCTCTCCAAGCAGAGGCTCAATTCTCATTTTGAGTGTTTTTCTGGTATTTCCATAGAGCTACAGTTCAAGCAAGCTAAAAATTTCTATACGTGAACACAAGTGATTTAACACACTCCTTGGAGTTCAGGAGCTCTTTGTTAGCATAGCCAAAGTGAAAACAAAAGGACAGTAAAGGGTAGAGGGAGGTGCACTACCTCCCCCATCAAACAAACAGGAGATCCTGAGAATTCACCGCCACAACATTTCACTTAAAGCTTAGAAGAAAGTGGCAAACAGGAAGAAAAGCAACAAATTAGAGAGAATAAAAACACTATCCATGCAGCCATTTTTCAGACAGTTATTCAGGGTTTCTGTTAGCCCCACACCGATATTACGCACATGTGGCCGTGTTGCTCTCTTCCCTTGTGTGGTGCAGTTTATATCAAATTTTCCAGGTTACTCTTGCCTAAAGACCTACTGAAATTTTTTGCTAGAAATGCAGAAAATCTACAAAACTCATTATTTTTAGAAAAAAATTAAAAGCCAAAGAAAGAGACAATCCTAGAGTAAATGAGAAGAGATGGTCTTAGTGAACTGGAATACTCAAGTGAGATTGTGTAAAGGACCAGAAAAAGCCCATTTCTGCAGTCAGACACTAGACAGATCTCATTTATTCTCTTTGAGAGGTTTTGTGGGGCATTTGGTTTTTTACTTTGCTTCAAAGATTTCCAGATGTAACATTGCAGAGAGAGCTGAATGATTATTTCTGTTTGTTAAAGCTACAGGTATCTTGTTTTGCTTCTAGATGGAATTACATATAGTATCTGTTCTATCAAAAATAGGACAATTGTTTTACCAAATGTCCAGAAACAACCTAATGTTTAAAAAGGCTGTTAACAGTTGCAAATAGGTATTATTTTTTGTCATCAAGTTACACATCTTGCGAAGATTCATAGATTTTAGGGCCAAAATGGTCCTTCTGACACATGACATATACAGACCAACACTGACTGAAGCTGTGCCTGTGGTTTGGGGTTCATCCTGTGTCTTACACTTATCTGAGTCCTATTTTTCTCTCTCTGAAGTGAGAAATCTTTGCTACAGGGGTTTTTGTGGGGAGAGGAGAGTGGTTCATTCTGCCATCTTCTTCCTCAGAATTTTCTTTTTCTTTCTTTCTTTTATTTTCCTATTTGTGTCTGGTCCTTCCCTCTTGCCCTGATTTCGCAGCTTTGAATTTCTCAGCTTTGTTCATTTTACTTTTTCTCTTAATCCCCTCTTGTTGTTCTTATTTTCACATCTGCTGTAGAGTTCGAAGTGTGCGTAGCACCTTGCAGCTGCTTGTGCACATTCCTGTCCCTTAAGTCTTACCATTTGCAGTTTTTCTCTTCCTTCCCACCCCCCCTTATTTATATGCATACCTGTTCTCTGAAAAATCTGAATTTATCATTTAAACCTATCATTTGAAAAATCTTTTCTCAAATAATTTCATCAGTTTTCTTTGTTTTCTGACTCTTTTTTGAGCTGTAAAGATCTTAACAGATCTTGGCAGTTCTTTGCTCATACACTGGGTGTCCATGGCGAGGTGCTGGCAGCAGGGGCTGTGTGTGTGGGGGGGTCTCTGTGAGCAGAGAAGAGGCAGGGGCTGCCCTGTGCTGGGTACAATCGGTTCCAGCCAGCTCCAGCCCACCCACCGCAGGGGACAGCTGAGCCCCGCAGCCAAGGTGGTGGAACATCTGGGAAAAAATGTATTTAAGAAAAGGTAAAATGCTGCACACCAGTGAGGAAAAGTGTGGAAAACAGCCCCGGGAACCCCAAGGTCAGACAAAGAGGGGAAGAGGTGCTCCAGACGCTGGAGCAGTTATTCCCTTGCAGCCCACGGAGAGGACTCCGTGCTGGAGCTGCTTTATCCTGAAGGACTGCAACCCATGGGAGGGACCCCGTGCTGGGCAGGGGATAAGTGCGAGGATGAAGGAGCGGTGGAGAGGAGCTGTTATGAATTGACTAAAACCTCTATTCCCCATTTCCTTGTACCCATCAGGGCAGGGGTAGGGGAGTCAGGAGTGATGGAGTGAAGCTGAGCCTGGGAAAAGGGGAAGCAGGGGAAAAGCGTTTAAATTCTTGTCCTTCTTCCTCACCATTCAAATCTATTTTAATTGGCAGTAATTTAAATTAATTTCTCCTGAGTCGAGTATGTTTTCCAGTGATGGTAAGTGATCAGGATCCTTGTCCTTGCCTTGACCCACAAGCCTTCCCATCTCATTTTCTCCCCCTGAACTTTTGAGAAAGGGAAGTGAGAGAACACCTGGGTGGGCATCTGGCAAGCCAGGCAACATCCACCCAGCACAGCCAACAGTCTGGCAGACAGACTTCCACACCACAGGAAAATCTTAGGAAGGTTTATAAAATACTCTTATTTTGATTATAAAAATGTCTCAATCCTTCAATGAAAGCTTCAGTCGGAGGTGGGGAAATATGGCATTGCTCATTTGCCATGGGCAGGTGAGATTTCTGAATAAAACTTTTTTAAAAGAGGAAATAACTGCAAAATACAACAAAGGGAGCATAAGAGTTTGCCTACGAGAAACATTGCCAGCTTTTCAGTTTGTTTTTTTTCCTAATTTAGCTCTGTTTGAAGTATCTAGACTCTTTTAGTGACAAAAAATATCGTAACACATACTGTCACTGGCAACCCCTATTGAGACTACAGACATTGCTAAGGGAAGCATCAATCGACGTGGCTAGGTAAAAAAATTTCTATTTGACACAAAATTTTGGTTTTTATCTCTTTATCTCATAAAAAAAAAAAACCCTGACTGCTCTCCTCCCCCAGACAGTCTCTTAAGACTGCCTGTTTTTATTAAATTAAATATCTAATTCCTAGGAAAAATCAAACTATACTGATTCAAAATATTACTATACCGCAGAAATTATTAGTTTTTCATAATCTGACTTCTTCCTGCAAATTAAACAAATAGTTGTGCATAGATCCTTAAGTTATAAATGATTTTAATGTAATAAAATATGAGGGAGTCTCCAAATTCACAACCTACTTTTAAAAAAATAAAATTTATTTTCATTCTGCTCTCCCTTTCCCTATATTTTCCAGCTCCCTGATCTACACAGAAACAAACACTGCAAACAGAGAAAGAAAACATCTGAATATTGATAGTAATTCCTTTTTTTTTCCCTTAAAAAAAATATACTCTGGTCCTTCAATAATTCACTTGAATTACAGGTTCAGCTAACACTTGAGGTGATACTTCCACTTCTATCATAAAGATATAAGTGACAAATTGTCTGATCAAACTGAATATGCTGGAAATTTCAAATTTCTGCTTATTGAAGTCTGATTGATTAAAGGGCTGCCTGCACCTAAAACGGAGGCGGAAACTGCAAAAAAAAAAAAATATAAACAGCAGCAGTGTGAAAGTAGGGAGTCCTCTGAGGACTACTGGCTAACTAAAAATCAGTTAAATTGGCATTACAACCCGAGCTGTGACGGTGTCTAAACCACTGTTTGGATTAGATTTGGGGTTTTATAAAGTACATATTACATGGCTTTATAAATTATAATGAACCTTCGCTTGAAAGAAATTGTGTATTACAAGGGAAAAAAATAGTTTAAATGCAGAACTGTGACTATTCCCAAAGCTGGTTATTAGCCTTGTAAGATGTGAGGAATTCCTACCCATCAGTCTTGACTTTTCTCAACAAGCTGGTGTATTCTCTAAGGCAACATAAACCAAGTTTTTTCTTAAACTCATCTAAAAGTTGTGGTTTTTTTTAATTATGTTAATATTAATAAAACAATTGGCCATCAGATTACCAGCACAGTGCAGCTGTTTCACCAGAATGCATAATTTCGTTAAAAGCAAAAAAAAAAAAAAGCCAGATTTAGGTTCAGGCAAGACCTGACTACTTGCAGATCTCTCTACAGTCAATGTATATAGTACCCTGATTAAAGTTTCAGTTTTCTAAAAAATGAAGGAGAATTATAGGGGATTTTCAATAATATGAGAAAGATGGAATATTCTGGGATAAAAAAGTCAAACTTCTTGTAAAGATATTTGGGGTTGATTCCCAAATGTCACCCTGCTTCTGAATAAATGGAGTACAGAAAATAAGATCCTCCCAAATCCTCTGTAACACTAGGATTAAGAACATAATGAGTACTGACAACGCACAAGAGCAGGAACCAGCCTGGATATCCGTTGTGCTTTTATTCATGCATGGATTGAGGAGAACTTGTGAGTTTTTCTAATGAAGGATAACTAACCGTTTTCAACTCCTCTACTTAACTTCTCTTTCCCTCCAGGTGTCCACTATGGATGTACTAAACATGAGGATATGATGTAATTAGGGTGGGCAAGCATCTGTGCGATCTACAGGGGTAATTGACCAGGTTTCATGGTCAAATACATCAACGCTGCTGAAGCTTCAGGCTTTAGCAGAGCAAGTGCCACATACTGTGCCATAAGCGTCACTCCGGATCAGATCCCGGAATCATTACGCTGCTATAGTGGGATGGTTCCGTCTTCAGTTTCATAAATCAAGAAAATAATTTTATATGAAAGTTGCATCCATACCTTTTGTCTGTAAACAGATTTGCCTGCCAACAATAGTCTAGTTTCTAGCAAAAGTTTCATCTTTTCCAGCTGTTTCTTCTTAAGAGGCAGTTTAGATGTAGTCAGTAAACACAATCTATGGCTCTTCATCTATTCATAAAGAGACAAAAGGCAAAGGAAACAAAGTCAACTTTATCTAAATTAGGGTGACTTCAGAGCAAAGCTCATCTGCTGATTGAAAAACAAATATTGACAAAAACAGAATAGGAATTAAAAAGAATTAAAATACCCTAATCATGGGATGCCATATCATCCTGGGGCAAGGTAAAGTTTTATGATACCTTCAAAAGGCCATATTTTTTGCTCAAATTGGACAATGTGACAGACAAATATAATACATTTTTTCCCATTGTTGAAGCAATACAACATTTTTTCAGCACAGATTAAAATAAGCCATTTATTATGCTAGAACTTCATTCATTGTTAATTAGCTCTTACAGCGCTGACATGTTTTTTGCTAATTCTCTCCCTAGAAATTGGAGCTTGGAGCTGGCAGTAAGAACTTCACTGACAGGAAAACGTTCATACCAATATACTTACTGGTTACAGAGAGGAAAGCTGTAGGAGGATTGTATCTCTCCCCTGTTTTTCAAGCGCTTGACTTTCATGGGATGGAGGGTTGTGTTCAGGCATAACTCACAGCAAATTTGAAAAAATATGAAGATCTGAAATTTTGAGTCTATGCTACAATTTAGCATCACCCAAGGGATACCGCGGTCTGCATGGCTGTAGGAGATGCATGTCTTGGCCAAAATGAGTGTACACAACATACCCCATCTAACCTTATAGCAACAACCCATGCCAGCTAGGTTAAATGGGGCTTAGAAGAGGAGCAATGCCTCCTGCTAATGAAGTGACTCAGATGGCCTGGCCTGGCCATGTAAATTAGCAATAGTTTAGAAACCTCTTGCACCTGTTGATTCAATTCCAGAGCACAGGTGAAAGAGTAGGGAAGGCTTTCATCTTCTCTCCATCCCCTGCTCCCAATTTCAGTATAAAGTTTACCTAAGGTACCCTCTCCTACTGAGTGCTGCGATGCACCCGTCTTCTGAGGTTGTGTGAAATCTTTCTCTTCCCTTTGATGTGATATCCATGTGTACACATTAGGGTGCATGGACCATGTACACAGGGAGGAGTGACTGACTCATCAGATCAAAAAGCTGCTTTATGTTTGATTTTTCATGAAACACAGACTTCCTGCAAAGGCCCTGGAAAAAAAAATAATAAATATATTCTCCAATTGCCCAGCCACAGCCTTAACATGGTGCCTTAAATTTGAGAATTCCTGTCGGTGGGGTGTATTTCAGTAGAGATTCCTTCACCTGAAGTAATGTGAAACACAAAAGCCACTACAGCGGACAAAGCTGCCTGGGATCCTACAAGTAGAGAGAGCAAGGGATGTAAACTGAAAGCTGAATGCTCACATTTTTCAGATTTCAGAGATGGAGAAAGGACTGGTCTGAATTTTCTTTTGTCAGAAGCTGCCTGTTCATGTCCAATGTCTCGCCAGCAGCACAGACCAAGTTAGGAAGGCAAATTCTCCCATCTGCATCACAACTGGGCTTAGTTTCATGCTGGAGAACTCGACCAAACAGAGTAACAGGTCTCTCCCCAGCCCACCCTTCACCACACAAGATGTTCCACCCATGTAGTAGTCTTATTCCAGCTATAGCTTTCATCACCTGTATTCAAAATCCTTGGCAGTTGACTGCAAGGACCAACAAGAATTGCCATGGTTGTTATGATGCTTGCTGAACACACCGATGAAATGTTTACCCATTTGCTTCACAAGAAGGCTTCCTTCATTGCCAGCAGCCTCTTCTGACACTCACCATTCAGTGCCTATGTTTTGGACAACCTACTACACACCAGTAGCTTTAAGAGTCTTGTTGGCCAGAATTATAAATGTAAACATTTACACCACCTGGGAGGGTGGCCTGTTCCTTTTCTGATCCTTTCGTTGGCTTCCAGAGCCTTCTCATATTTTACTCCGTGTAAATTCTGTTGACAAAAATGGATCCACAAAACTGTGGAGAGAAAGTGGACTTTGAATGCCTTTTCTGGGGCTTTACGTGGGACTGAGGACATGAATTGGAGGGATTCCTGTCATCGCAATTCACCATTACACTTGATTTACCATTTTTTCTTTTCTTCAGGATGCAGACATATCACATTGTGCTGCAGTGCATTCCAGGGTCAGAGTGCTGTAGCACGACGTACAGCAAACCCGATACTTTTACTTGTTCTTCTTGAACAATTGCCTTTGAGTATTTATTGTGGGGGAGAATGTTAATGGGAAATGATTTGAAAATGAAAAGAGATTAATTTCCTCAGTCTATCCTTAGACAGATTTCCTTAAAGGTTACATCCACATCTGAATATTTCACACATAGGTTACCATCTCAAAACATGTATATCTGCATAAACATATGCATTATTAAATAGTTTACAGGGCTGACGTCTTTTTCTAGATGTCAAAAATTATTGTGATGCATATGAGAAAGGAACATAAGCTGAATAATTCAAGTACATCCTATCAGTAGGAAATAAATGATTGAACGCAAGAGGAATTATTTTATTTTGACTGTGTCAGATGTATCATCTATCACATGTAAAATGTAATTCTTTTTACTTACGGATAAAGCGGACTAACAGTTTTAGTTTGTACTATTTGCCATGATCCATTTGGTTAATTTTATTTGCAGTGTGGAAAGGTGAGAGTATCATTTAACGAAAGCATAGTAAGTAGTTTTCACAATTCTACTACACGTCTTACAAAACTGCCGTTGACTTTATTAATCAACACATTGTTTTTGTGCTGGACGTGTGCATCCTGCAAATTGATTTATCCGTCTCTGTTTTCTGCTATAAGAAATGTTTTGGTTGGCACTAAAAATGGTGGATGCCTATCTAAAGTAGGTAGCACTGGTTCTCAGGGGGGGTCCATGGAACGTCAACTATTACAGTGCAGCTTGCTGCTCTGTTCTGTAACACAGCCCAGATTGCAGCAGTCAAATAATTTTTGTCCTGGTGTTTCTGGGTCCCCATTCCATTTCTAGGGTTTTGGCTGTCTGAAAGGATGAGGTATGTTTAGCATCGCATCAGCATCCTGGTTTATTGAAGCAGAGAGCATCTTGTGATCCATAACTGCCATCCTATTGCTGGACACATCCCTGCCACCTATGGGAAATACGACTGCTAGCTAAGACTTCTGGATTACTTTCTTGGAAATCCTGATGAAAGCTAGGAGAGTGCGAGATGGTGTGTCCAGTACATTCTAAACACAACAGACATGTTATGCAGATCAACTTTACACCACACATCCAGTGGCCACTTGTTTAATTGTTTAAGTATCAGGCAACTTACCTGGAAATAGCGTTTCTCAAGAGATACTGCACACAAGACACTGTACAACCCTCCGCTGATAAACGTGTTTGTGGTTTTCGTCACTGTCATGTTGAAGAGAGCTATGGAGGTTCTCTACCTGGAAGAGTTAAAGCTACCTTAGATCTTTTTTTCGCAGGGAGGTTGTGGAATTCCCATCCTTAGAGATATTCGAAAGCTGTCCACATGTGGTTCTGGGCAACTGGCTCTAGGCGGCCCTTTTTGAGCTGGGGGGGTGGATAAGGTGACCTCTGGAGGTTCCTTCCAAGCTCAACTATTCTGTGATTCTGTGACATGGTATCTCTACATGCCTCTGAGCTGTCAGGCAGGTGCAGTGTTTATCAGCAAGGGAGATGTAGTTAATTATCACTACATCATCAGTACATCCAAATATTCTACCCTAATACCTGATTTCAGAGATAGTAGGCTGTGAAGAGAGAAATTTCCAAAGATAACAATCTTGAACGAGGTAAAACCAATATATGACATCTTGGTATGTTCACAAAGACTTCTGGGACATCCTAGCAGTCCTGAGTACCAATGAAAATCAACAGAAGTTACATCTTGGTCACGATGCCTTACACATCAAAAGAATTGCAATTATCTTGAACAAGTAGCACAAAACTCACCCATCAAGCAATGAGATACGAGCTGAAAGGATTAAGCCCTCTTGCAAAGCTTCTTAGGGGAATAATCTTGATAGAAAAGAGCAAGAAACCTCTAGGTACCTCCCACCCCCCTACAGATATACTGATAGCAGTGTGGGAATAAGAAAAAAAGGTACAAAGAGCAAAACATTTACTGACAATGCTGAGTCAGAATGACTGTCCAGAAAGACACACTTCTTGTTTAAGGTAAAGAAGCTCCTCTCTGCTGTCTTTGTAAATAGAATACTTACCTTGATATCTCATTTTGGAATAATTTCAGATCCTGCTAACTTGTTTTCTCAGGTTTGTAATTATTTGCAGAATTGGCACCAGCTCTAAATTTAACAAGCACTGACAAGGTAAGATCTGATGTGCCTCAAACAACAGACACATTCCCAGAATCTTAAACCCACCCAGTCCTGCTTAATTTTACACTATGCAATTTTTTTTCCAGCATATTAAATTTAAAGCCATTTTGAAAAGAAAAAGCTCAAAGCTTATTGCACCGATGACATAGAAGGAGAAAAAAACTGATTTAAGGCTACTGAAAAATAACCAAAATTTCCCTTACGTTTCTTTTCCTAGATTTGATGCCTTGCTTCATTTCTGTTTCTGTGTTTTCATTCCAATATTAAAGTTATAAAGAGTATGGCGGCTATGTAAAAATTTGTTTATAGCTGTCTCAACAAGGAAAAATTATGGAAAAATTAATTGCGCCATACTCTTTCCACACTACTTCTTTAGTGTAAAAGAAAAATTATTGAGTCAGCAGCCTTGTATTGCAAGATTGTACATACTAGTGACAGAGGAATCCAACCAGACGTCTTTCAACTTCTAAATAGTTTTTTGGTTT
>WKFP01014648.1:53539-73504 GCA_011057875.1 Pterocles orientalis | reverse complement strand
TAGTATTCTATAGAGACTCAAAAACAAAGTTGCAGGAGCTGTTACAGAAGGCTGGAAAAAAAAATCAAAGAATTAATGTTAGAAAGTTAAAGATGAACAAGACACATTTTTGCTGACTCTCACTATTAGCAATGAGTTGCAGATTTCAAGCAGTGCTTTAAATGATAAAGTACCCTGAAAAATATTGCTGCTGAATTCAAAAGGCAGAAGGGTGATTCCGTGATCTCAGGAATTAAACTTCAGAGATCTATTAAAGGGGCCTGAAAAATGAAATTTTGTTGCTTGTCTTTGAAAAGCAGAATGCTGATAAAAGTTATTTGATCACGAGGAGGTGCAATCACTTAATTTTTTTTTTTTTTTTGGAAAAGGAATTGGCAATTGCTGTTATCCAGTGATTTTTTTTTTTAATTCTGTGCTGAAGAGTTTTGACATGGCAAATACTTCTTATGGAACACTTGTAGAAAAGGAGTAGAAAATCTTTATCATTAAACATATTCACTATTCTTTCTTAACATCTTTAAAAAATTCAAAGTAACAAACTAAATTCTTGAATATTGTGCCATCTGATGAATATGACAAACATCAGTGTACTGGGTCTGACTGGGAAGGCACTAGTTTTCCCCAAAGCTGCCCTCATAGTGCTGTGCCTTGTGCTGCATCAATACGGACAAGGTGGTGTTCTTTTTAGACCATTTGGCTCTTTTAAGTTTAAAAAATGGTGTACAGTGATCATTTGCCAAAATGAGATAAATATCTGAGAATGTGCTTTTAGCTGATGGAGATACAACTAAAAATTAGAAAAACCCCAGACTGCAGGTAACAAAAATGTTATTGACCTACACACTAAAGAGATATAATATGGGCTCACACTATGAAAGTGAACATATTCACAAGGAAGTGAAAAATTTAGATTTTACATTCATTTTGTAGGTTGTTATGCCACAGTTTGGGGAAAAAAATGTGTACTGAAAGAGTTTACAATTTTTTAAAGAAATGTAGCTTATGTTTCACTGACCCTATCCTCACTTGCCTCGAGCATTCATATTGTTCTAATTGTATCCCATATAGAGATTCCCAGATGTGAAGTCTGTATTTCATTATAATATCCAGAGTTTGTGTAGCAGAAGTCATCGCAAACAGCTAAATAGCTTGTAGGTACCATGGAGCACTCAAAGATTGATTGCAAGATACTCAATTTGGGCCAAGCTAGCTGACATGGAGTGGCCAAGCTGAAAAGCATGCGAGGCCCCGAGAGAATGTGATTCGTGTTAGTACTAACAGGAGTTCACTGCTAATCGTGTTGCAGACTGTCTCATGGTTCAATATGTCCAACAGATAGGATGTACGGTGACGCTCAAGGATGAAAGAATTCACAAAACAGATGATTCCTTCCATTTCCCATGCTGCAAACCATAAAACAATTGGGGACTATTCTGAGTATTTCAGCAGGTTGTGCGAGGGCAAGATTTTGTGCATTTCAAATTAAATCGTCTGATGGAAATACTTAACAAAAGAAATTGAGAACTGGAACGACTCCATGTTTCTCAGCCAAAGTAGAACGTTATCAGCGGTACAGAAAACTGCAATTGCTCGGTTGTCTGACCCTGTGAATAATTCCAAACTGAAGAAAATGAGATTTTAATGTGAGAGTTCACGAAGGATTTACATTTTATGTGTGGGATTTTAATAATCTAAACCAAATCAAAATGAATTAGTACAGAGTAGGATATTATAGTGAGATCCACGATGTTTGGTGTGTATCCATGAAAACTAGGCAGTGTTTGTATGGACCCAAACTAGTGGAGATGGTTTGTATTGCAGTTTATGGGATATTGAAGGATATAGATCATCTCAACCTGTAAAACTAAAGGCAAATAAGTATCCTTCTGTTTGCCATGGCTTATTTTTACATTACATATTATACCCTCAGTATGTGCCAAATCCCTTGTGAAACAAAACCTTTCCATGTACTGAATATTCCTGCTAGTTCCAGAATTAGTTGAGATCCCTGAAAAGATATTTAAAATATAAACAAGATCCTCAGGTACAGCCATGCAGCCTATACAGCAATATTCTCATATATTGCAATTCACTTGTAAGTTACTCTAAGCACGTTCTTGAGAAGAAAGGTATAGGTGGAGAGCCAGAGTTCAGTTAGGTTTTTGGTTAGCAGTATGAAAAGTGCAAGAAAATCCTCGCCCCTGTGGAGTCAGAGAGTCAAAGGACTTGCTGACTTCGGGGCAGCTGGGATTTTACCATAAACTGCTTTAAATTCTTACTCCCCTTAGCCCAAATTTCTCTGGGATTTCAGAGGCCAATCTTGGGAGTTGCATAGGTAGATCAGCTGAAAGAGGGCAGATTTAGACTAGACATTAGGAAGAAATTTTTCACTGTGAGGGGGGTGAGGCAGTGGCCCAGGTTGCCCAGAGAAGCTGTGGATGCCCCATCCCTGGAGGGGTTCAAGGCCAGGCTGGATGAGGCTTTGGGCAACCTGGGCTAGTGGAGGGTGTCCCTGCCCATGGCAGGGGGGTTGGAACTGGATGATCTTTCAGGTCCTTTCCAACCCAAACCATTCTATGATTCTACGATTCTGTGATCAGTAAAGCACACCTCTTGGGCTGAAGGAGGCTGATGTAGACAAGGTGACGGGGGTCCCCGTTGGTTTGCAGCCAGCCCACTCCGCACACCATGTACACGAGAGCAGCGCTGAGGCTGACCTGCAGCCACTTGCTTAAGATCGACTTTATTTACTTCTGTTCTAAACTTGCACCATCAACTGAACACCTTTTTTACTTGTACTCATTTCAGCTGGGTTTAACTAAAGTAAATGGCCGATAAGTCAAGAAACAGTGCTGACTCCCCACCACCAAAGTGCAGCTGGAACACAGTAACCCCAGAAAACCAGACTGCTCCTGGAGTTATCAGATCAGAGTGTAAAAAAGTGATGAAAAGTACAGACAGACTAGTTATGAAATAGGCAGATAAAATGCTGTTTGACCACAGAACAGCTTTTAGAGGGAGGTGAAAAACAGTTCAGGACCAATCTAACTTTGCAGTGTTCAACTTAATTCTGTAAAAAGTCCCAATAGACACTTTTTTTCAAAAAAACAGTTCTTTTTTAAAACCAAAGACCTGAAGAAATTCCATCTCTGTCTTTTCATGAACATTTCATGAAATTGTGCACAATTTGTCAATCAGCTATTGTTCTTTTACAGGAGATGTGTCACGACAGAAGCAGAGGCAGATGGACAGCACACAGTACCGGTGGCAAAAGTAAAATACTCAATATTCAACATAATACAGTTTCATTTTAAGTGGTCTGCATTTCAAAGCTGATTATCCAATATGATATGACATTAACTTGTACAATAGGCTGTTTGCAGAAGCATTCTTGGTTTTTTTTGCATTGAAATATGCTTTCATTGTGTCATACTTTAAAAAGTATACTCAAGCATCTTGCAGTTTTTAATGATGATTCAAGAAAAAAAACAAAAGTGAGGATATGTATTATATAGCGTACTTGAATGCCATTCGTAGGCTCAGTGTCAACAAGTGGTATTCCTAACTGTAATTACTAAGAAATACAGAAAGATTTACCAATGGGCCAAAACTCTAGCCTTGTCTTGGGCAGCTTCAGAAAAATCAGAGCCCAAAGCAGGGTTTAGAGATGGGAAACATGGGAAACATTTATTCATCCAGGCATCTGATCTAGAAGCCAAATCCCCTGGTTGGATTAACAGTGATCAGGACTAAGACTTTGACCCTGTGCTTTGTACGTGGTTAAAGAACAGAGAACACCTGGAGCCCAGAAAACAGGGACTTGTAAAAGGAACTGTACCTTCCACTCTGAAGCCGACAGAAATCACAAAAATCTTTCCTCAGTGATCATCATCCCATTCCAAGCTTGCACAAGGAACACAGAGCTCTGAAACACATGAGGTGGACTGACTTTTAATCAATGTAAACAAGAAGGAAAAACCATTTCTCCCATATTTGTACAAAAGGACTCAACTCCGGAACACTGGCTGTAGCAGAAGTACACTCTTACGGACTTCGAAAGATACGTGTGTCTGTTTGCCTTTTTCCTACATAAGATGATCATAAACATATTCACTTAACTGCTCCCTCTGCAGCCAATGTCTTCTCGAGCAGTAAATAATATTGCATCCATAGTCCTCTAAAGGGTAAGCCAGCTTCTGCGTGATAAAATTAATGAACAGTGTTGCTAAGAGACAGATGTGCCAGCCTAAATGAGATGTCTCGTGGAAGCTAGAACTTTGGACCATTAACCATGGCTCATCGGCACGGCTGTTTCATACACAGATGTTCCTCCAGAACTGACTTCATTATTTTAGTGTGCAGGTACCAGGAATGGCTTTATAACCAACTTCATACATTGCTCTGAAGGCTGTCAGCCAACAGGAGTGGTGACATTGATTCTTTCATATCTTATTCTGATTTTATTCAATAATATTGCTATTAGCTATGGTGTCTCAAGACAAGAGAGTAGATCTATTCTTTTGTTGCAACGGGCTAAATTTACAAGACCTTCCCCCACACGTGTGTGGCTAAATGCATAGTATCTCTGAAAGTACACTAAATATGCCAAGGTACTTTTCTTTTCCTCAAACAAAATACATTCTTTTTAAAGCGTTCTGGGGAAAGGAAGTGTAAGACGCCAGATGACAAATGCAAAGTGCTCATTGCTTAGCAAACATGCTGAACAAATATCACAAACCTGCAAAGCCATTAAGTACAGGAACTCATTCCACTGAAGCCCAGAGCAGGAAGACAAATACAGAGCTAACACTACACTGAGGATAATACAGTTAAAGGCAGCCGAGTAATATCTAAATTGAATGGGAAGAGGCATTTATATATATATTGTTACAGCTTGCTTTATATTGCTCTCAAGTATTTCATTTTAGGATAATGAGTCATGAAACAAATGGCATCATATTATGAAAATTAACATGACATAACAAAATCAGCTTTATGAAAAACATTCATCTGCTGTTTTTCCTCTCTGCAGCAAAAGAATGGACCATGCATTCAGGTAGAGTAAATTAATTATCGTTCAGATGTTTTACTAATACAAAGTGTCCTCAATCCTTGAGGCATCAGACACTTTACAGTGCTCCACTGCAGGCTGACCAACATGCACCGTACACTTTACCATCACTTACATACCGTGTTACTGCGTACGAGGGTGAAACACAAGGTGAGAGAGTTGTCACAAAGATGTGTGGAAGGCTACAAGTAGGGAGAAGACATGCATGGCTGGCTCTCTGCCATGAGCTGACTGCATAGAAAATAAGGAGCCTGACAAGTCCATTGAAGCTGCAGGGTGTGCCATAGGGAAGAATTTAAGCAGAAGCCAAGGGTGCTTCTCCGACAGCAGAAATTATTTACTTTTTGAGCAGCAAAGCAGTCTCAGGTTCTCAATAGAGAGGGATTTTTTTTTAATTATTTACATAGAATAGCATACTTCATCTGCAAAATATAGTAAATTTGTTTCAGCTCTTGCACCAATGTAGTACCTTCATAAACAAAGTCAATCCATAGCTCTCATTAATCAGCAGAGGCTGATTTGCAGACTGGTCACCTGATCCATCCAAAATTTGAATCTAAGGGTAAACCCTTTTGGATACACACTTTATCAGTACTTAAAATGTCGTTTAGTAGGTTTCAAGGAAAATTCTCTGAGATTTTAAGAGTTTGATAATACAATATTCTGGTGTTCTGATTTTTTTTAATGAATGACAAGAAGTGTTTGTGAATTGTAGAAAAATCTTCAGGGAGTGACTCAGGTGAAAAAATGCTGGTAAACCACTAACTCCTAAATTAAGTAAGTTTCTGCTAGTGAAGTCAAAAAACTATGTCTGGGATTGAGAGAGAAGATTTTTTCTTTCAGAATAAGGACCTGCCAGAAAATGTCTCTATGCAGAAAATAAAAATAAATAGGAGTGAGAACATGACTTTCACATCAGTTAAGGATAAGATTTGTTTGAGGAAATAGTACTGGGCTTCTCGTACCCCAGAAGGACAAACATGGATCATGGCACAAGATTCCAGATGCTTCTCCCACCTTAAGAAGGATGCGAGTGAAAGATAAGAAGTCAGTGCAAAGCTCCATCCATATTTATTCATGGGATTCAGAGCCTGGGAAAAAAGACCCAGAAGATAACTCCTGCGCTGTGACCACAGGCTACATACGGGAACGCATAGACATTTTCCAACAGATTTACATGTGAAGAAATTTAAGAAGGAGACAAAGCAGTATAGGTGGGAGGTGGTAGGAAGCTGAGCAGGAGAAGCATAAAATTTTGAGGAGGCTCTGAACAGCAGAATTACACACTTCTAAAGTGTACAAGCAGCAAGTTACTTGGGCCATCTTCAGGGCCACCACCCATCCATATTGGGTTTTTTTTGAAGCAGAGGCTCTAGTACAGTGATTGAAGAGGACTGAACACCAGCATGCAGGGGCCTCCAGAGGCAATAATCAAGCAGATGCATGGGCAGTGTTCCCAGCACAATGAAACTCTTTTCACTGCCTGTGGGACTCTGTTCCCATCCAGAAACACAGTGCTCAGCGAGACCGCAGACTACATCCAGAAGCCCCACTGAGGGCAGAGCAGTGGTGAGCATTCAGATCACCCTCCCTGGTCCCTTTGTCCCTTTGGACCTCTCTCCAGTGAGCAGCACCTCGTTCACCCACGGAGATGGAGCACTGTTCATCTGGAGGCAATTACATCTCATTCTTCCTTCCCCATGCACGGTGTTTCACCTGAGTAAAGCCTCCTTGAGAGGCTGCCGCTTGCTACAATGAAGATTTTTTATGTTTCAGCTCCCTTTGAGGGGCTTTGTTGAAATGTCTGAGCCCAGGCTTTGTTCTACACTTCCAAGGGTGAAGAACCAAGCGCAATATACCCAGTTCCTGATGAGCAGGTGAGCTGTTGGCTACCAGCATACCATAGCCAAAGGATGTGCTGGGTCACCTGGGGGTCTGCAAGACAGAGCTAGAATTGCGGTGTGATGCTATCTAAACCATGCCACCCTTCCGTCACTGCTGCTGCTGACACTGAGCCCAAATACAGAGCTCAATGCGCAAGATTGGGAGCTAGCAGCTAAAGAAGATTTTGGATCCTACTTGGGAAAAAAAGGAAAAAGAAGATATAAAAATGAGGATTTAATCTCTATAGTTCTCTGGCAGAGTTAAATGCAAAACAGCCTGTTGTGGTCAGTGGTCAAGTAAGGTTCAGAAACTCAGCACAGATTCCTCCTGCACAGATAAATGACAAGATATGGATATGTTCCCCTCACACCCATGTCATTCTTGCCAAGAGCTCTGGAAAGTGGTGTACTCAAGCATTCAGATGAAGGCCAGTGTTTACTGGAATCCGCTGTGAATTGCAAGAGGATACATATATTATTAGGCCTCAGAACATTCATTGGCTCCATCTGGGGAAATAGTTTCCATACTCTCAATGCAGGCTGTAGCCCCTGAAGGAAATATTGCAAAGAAAACCGTTTCGATGAATAGGAGCAAAAGTTACCGCAAAGCAAGCCAACAAAGTCACAAATGTGACAATAAAATTACAGAAAGTGGGTTGCTGCCTCAGAGGGATTCCAACCCAGAGCTGCTGTCAGATAATTTCCTGAGGCAGATTTTGTGCCAAAGTCACTGTTAGAAGTGGTGGTGTATTTGACTTCCCCCAGAAAAAAAAAATAAAAAAAAAAAATCAGAGAACAGGGTTGTAAATCCACATTCTTTCCTAGTGGTTGTTTTGGTCTCTGTAACAAGTTCTTCTGTCATATAAGGTGGTAAGACTGGCTAATGCGCAGATGGCCCCTTTCTGATCTTCACCCAAACACAACTGTGGGTCAGGCAGTGGGTCTCTAGAGCTTGTTTTGGTAAATGATGCTGGAGCATCCGTCAACAACTGGCAGCCCTGCCTGGAAAAAGCAGCTATTCACTCTCATGGATCCTTGTCATTGTGTGATAAGTTGTGGACTGTTCTGACGTCGAAACTTTTCAGAATTATCTAGAAACAGCAAACATGGTCAGGCAAAGCTGTAAAAAAACCTAAAACCAATATATGTTTTCCAAAGTTTTCTAGTTTATGATAGGTCTGACCCCACAGTCTGTGATGAACTGCTGCTGACCTTAATAATCAGATTTTGGCTTTTCAGAGCAGTTCTATTTGATGTTCCGTTCAGAAATTAAGATCAATTTATATGGCCAAGTGTGATTCTTAGTGTGTGCTATCAGTGAGCTCAGGTAGGACAAATGGATTTTCAATATTTAAAGAAAAAGGGCAACACAGAGCCTTAACTAAGGTCCTTTTCCAATTATTTATATGTCTGGACATGAGATGTGTTTCCTGCTACAGACAGAAGCTATTCTTCACTGCTTTTATTAAATAGAAGGACACAGATTTTTGTACAGTGTCTTTGATGCTACTGAGGAAGAAATACTTTGCATTCTGCACAAGTGGTGGTTGTAATCTCAGCTCTATAGCAGAGAAGTATCATTCTGTGTGTAACGAGTATCTTAGCGCATATACAACTAACATTAAGAGTTTTCAGCTCAAATATGCAGGCAATGACAGTGTCTGCAAAGCTTCTCTTGTCCATTGGAGTGTACCACGTTGGAAAAGGAATCAGCAAAATCCTGATCTCAAAAGCTCTAGGAGAAAGGGTTTAGTTTGTGCTTTTTTTTTGCTTTTTAGCTTGTGTCAGTTTTCAAGCATTCTTAAATGAAGGAGGTTGCAGACATACAAAAAAAATCACTTTGAGACATTAAATGAAATTTTAAAAAGGCCAGAGAGTGACAAGCATTTTGGAATTGCAAGTTGTTTTAATGTGAGAATATGCTTTGGAGTACTATAACATTTTTTCTCATCTAGAAAGTAATTTCTGCAGTATTTTCATTTTCCTTAGCTTAGCACCCTCGGTGCACTTTGCGTTCTTCTTGAATCTGATTTTTTTCTCTTTCCCAGTTCAGCGAAACCAAGACAAACAGCCATTAAAAGGCTAGATTGCTCAGTTAACAGTACCATTAAATGGTAAACTCCAACAGAAGGAGGAATTTCCCAGCGAATAATGCCTTACTGTTGAATTAACATTAAGACGTTGAGGGAAAAGAGCCACCCCTATCACAGTTTACATTGGAAAAGGCAGGTACATTAACATTTCTAGCAAGCCACAGTATTGTACTGAGCAGATCTGAATATACAGCTAATAGAGAAGTAGCTAGGAACATTTTATGGAAAAAAAGTGTCAACGTGGGCATATTAGCCAAGAAATAGTTGCATTCTTTCCTCCTCCCTCCCTCTCTTCCTCCACCCCAGACTTGCTCTTGTCTTAGGAGTTTTTATTTGTTTATTTTATTATGTTCCTTAGGACACAGATAAGTTTTTTAAATAAATCCATCTGCTCCCTAATTGTTGCTTATTCTCACACACAAATGTATGTGGGTTACATCCAGTGCTGATTCTCAGCATTAGCACAGGACATGGGATGAGAAAATGGACTATAAAAAGAATAAGAAACTAGAAAGTTTAAGATTTCCCAATCCGTTAGTTATTCCCCTCACTGAATGCATTAGATAATGATTGGTAATGATATAATTTGGCCCAGGTTCTCAAGCGTCCTTGCCAAATATAAGTGGCCTGATTTTCAGAAGTAAGAAGCTCTCTCCAAGACACACAGACATATTTGATGAATATGCAACATTTTTAGCAACGGGCAAAAGTTGCAATGTCTGGATCTGCACCCCACCAAAGCTAGAATTCAGTTTGGACCATATGCAAATTTTAACAACTATTTGGAAACGAGCTCCCATCAGATAAGAAAATAACATTGTCAGAAAAAAAACCTAACAAACCACCAAACACAAAAAAACCAAAAAAAACCAAAAAACCTTGCTCTTAGAGACTTCATGTGTTTGTCCTGCCAAGACTTTCCCTGAGTCAATCAGCTCTTCATCACCTGTAACGTGTAGAATATCTTTGCACAGTTTATGAATTTCCAGAGGGGACTCCCCGAATTTCAGATTGCAGACTTTGAGTGTAGAGCTTGTCTTCTTTCTCTGTCACCTCTTATGTCTATATGGCAATAAAAACAGTAGCAGATGACAGGAGAAACTCTTACAGCTGTCAAGAAGCCACCAGGAAAAGTTAAATAAATGCTGATGAAATTAAAAAATATGAAGTGGTTAATGTGTTACATTCACCAGTGTACTCATATCTTGAAACACTCTCAACATTGACCTCTGTCAGTGGAAGCCAACGTGCTCTAAATGACCAATGAGCCACTTGACTGTCACTTGTCCAGGTCCCCTAAGTGGAGCAACTGCCTTTAACCAGGCATGACTAGAGGAGGCTCACAGAAATGGAGAGAACCTTGGGTTATCTCTGTTTCAGGGAAAAATATGTCTAAGAACCCTTTACAAGCCTAGAAAGCAGTCCAGGTCTACCACTGTCAAATGAGTGAAGATAGTGGTGCAAGCACCTTTCAATGGAGATGCCATTTGAAAGGATTCTACATATTTATATAAAACCTCTGGTTCCAGTGTCTGCATGCATACGTGTGCACTATGGATACAGAAAGAGAGTATTTTGTAAACCATTGCTTGTCTACACTGACCACCTGACAATGGAGAATAAGGTTGACTTTATTTGAATTATAACCGTTTTGAACTAGAGGATGTCATTTTCTGTATATTTAGGTAGTTACTAGCAAAATAGGAACAATTTTCATTGCCATTTCCAGGCATTATAATTATAGCTATAATTATATGTGTCATAATTATAAACCATTGGCTCATAGGATTTTTTTCCAGGTATTCCCAAACCATGTTCAAAAGTATATTATTAAAATTATAACTAAAAAAAAGTATGCCTTAATATCTCTAATTGTTCATGCCAAAGTTAAACGCATGTTTGAAGAAACATGTTTATGACTAAGGAGTAACCCCTCCATCCTCCAGTTTGACACAACTGGACAGTCATGCCACACATCATATACTTTGTGCAATTTAGTCATGTCCAGAAACATGGTATCCTGCATAAAAATACTCCATGAAGTGTATCTTGAGGTGAGGGTTAACAGAATTAGAGGGTCATTTCTATCAAAGAGTTATGTACAGTGCTTGTGGACCCATCCAGTCTATATTAAACCCAGCAAGTGTGAGGAAAGGGGCATCTGGCAGTTGCACAGAGTTTTCCATAGGCTATGACAAAGCTATCTCTGCGTACAAGTTTTTAGATTAACCTGAGCTGAGATCTGCATTGCCACAACTACACAGTGATTATTCCCCAGGCTAGAGGGTTTAAATTCTGTAAACTTTCTGGTTAAACATTTGGCTGCAGTGTAAACATATCCTTAGGGGCCAGTTCTCACCATATGGATGCACAAAAGTCCACAGGAATGTATCACTAACACTAAAATACGGATCAGATTTGTCCATAAGATTTTGGCCAGATTGTGGTTCTAAACAGAATGGAGAGAAAAAAAATACATATTTAAGCCTAATTATTTCATTGTGTTTATATTTTGTTTTGAAAACATCAAATTTATGAGACCGTATGGACTTAATAAATGTGATTTCAAATTGGACTAATTTTTAGTTATTCAAGAGTGAGAAAGCATCTTATACAATAAACTTTGAATTCTGTACCTTGTATGTAAAGGCACTAGAAAACTTTCCCATTGAGAAATCCACTGCTAGAAATCCTTTTCTAATTCTAAGATTTAAAATATTCTGATCTGTTATTATTATTTAGAAACACTCTAATCTACCCAAGAGTGAATTTATGTGGCAAAGTACATACACTTGAAAAATACACTTCATGATGGAAAAACTGACCCAACCCTACCTATAAGCCAGGTGCACCGCTATAGTTATGAACACCTCACTTGAGATGTCTTGTCTGCCCACACACACTGATTTTTAAATATCAATTCATAGTCAACAAGACGACAGGTTCAACCATCTTATACCACAAGCTCCTAGCAACCTGCAGAATTAATCCACTTATCAAGAAGACTTTAATCCTGCTCGTGGTGCTTATGAAGCATCATGAGATCCATGATTTACGAGGTGAATTGTGTAATTCACAGTAGAGCTTCTGTAGTATGAAAAGAAAACCATAGGGTTGGACGCAATATGGTTTGACTCATTCCCTTTAGTCAAGCTGTAACTCTCTGGGACTCTGTAGAGCCAACTCCAGCTCAGATCTCTTGGAGTACCTCTTAGTTTAATGATTCAAGGTGGAGGCCACATTTATTTCCAATCTAGATTGATTTCTTCCATGTGCTTTCAAAATGGAAAAATATTACTTTGCCAAACTGAGAAATGTCCATGACTAACACCGCACTCTTTTGTCTTTTAGCTTTAGGAAAAGGCTACAGGGTGCGTGCTGCTCCTCCGTGTTTTGGTTCCTCTCTGGAACCAATGGCCCTTAAACCATTTCTGTAGGGTCAGGTTTCGTGAGATAAGAGAAAATGTCAAGTCCTGGATCTCTGTGGACAAAAAAAAGTGTTTTGCTGCAAATAACAATGTAAAATGTAAAATAAAGAACATTCCAACTTTAATTAAAAATGACCAGAATTTAGGTAAATGGTACAAAAAAAAGTCTGACTGTCTTCAGTAACAAGACTTTGATCAGAACGTTGAAAAAATCTGCTGTGGAACTGAAATACACGAAGAACGTGTCCCTTCTTTTTTTTCTAAAGGGGGACTGTGCCATTGACAAGGAGATAGTGAAAAGTGGATGGTTATAGCATGTCTTTGAAAAACATCCTTTCAGCAGACAGATTAGCCAGAGGAGCAAGATGTAATCCCCCATCTGGCCCACAACACACTGACCTCCACTGGATCCTGGTCGCAGCTACCCTTTATATTTTAAATAAAATACATAAATCTGTATAAGCCTCACAGCTTCATATAAGGAAATTAAATTGCCACCACGCCCTACATTCTGGTGGAAAAATCTAATGTCAAGGGCAGTCCAAGACAATCCCTGGCTTGAGATGATTAACCTCGCTTACAGTGCTCTGCGTTCCCCCACATCATCTGCTGCGGGCTTCTCCCGTGACAGTGCAAAGCCCCCCCAGGGAAACAGCAAGATGTCAAGCTCCTTTCTAGTTGTGCTAATCACGTCCGTCTCATATCAGACGAAAAGAGGGGAGCCCTGCACAGACGCCGTGTGGCAATACCGCTGGAAGTACGACGGGTAGATATTGACGTTCCCTTTCAATGACAGACTAAGGGAGGGTTGCAGGCAGAGAAGATATAATATTATAATATTATAATAATAATTAAAAATAATATCTAGTAGCCAACAGTGTTTCGAACAATTAGGTCTCACCAGGATTTTTGGCGCAAGTCTTTGTCAAATACGGATTGCTTCTTGGTCCCGTCAGACCATTTGAGAGAAGGGAAGGGTTTTGCCTCTGTGCTGAAGTTTGCCTTCTATACAAACACACCAAGATATTTGCAGGTCAGGATATAAAAAATTATTACCCTGAGAAGCAGTCAGCCCAAGCGACAATAAGAACGGGTACCTCATCTTTATTCATTAAATCCAGATTGTGTCACAGATGTTTCCCTCTAATAGGGAACCTGTCACTTTGAGCAAGGAAGACTTGAGGATGCAGGAAAAAAATTGGTGGTTCTTTATCAATAATTGTGCTTTTCACATGCCTAAATTTTGAGCTGTCGGAGTAAGACATGAAATAGTCTCTCTCTTACTCACTGGGGATGTTTGCTGTTTATTAGGGCTCAGGATTTCCTCCAGCTGAAAATCTAACATTTAATGGGGTGATTTAGTTGACAGTGAATGACAAGTCCTTGTCAGGGTCCCTATCATGTTCCCCTGGCAGGGTTAGCATTCACCTTTCTTATTGATTTCTAAAAATTAGGTGTAAATGAACTAGTAGATTAGGTTGTTGTTGGTTTGTTTTGTTTGTTTTTGTTGGTTTGTTTGAGGATTTTTGTAGAATGGGGTGTTCATGTTAAAAAAAAAAAAGCACCCTAAGTTTGCTAACTATTTTCTAAATTTGAGTCAGATATAAAAAAAAAACTCTTCATGACAAATTTTAAGCTAGATGTTTATAATCTGAGAGGATGGTACTATACATACTATACACAATGTTTTCAAATGTAGTCAAATAATCTTTGGGTACTACATTTATTAAAAAAAAAGGAAACAACCTTGGCTAACGCAGCATTTTATTTTAATGTTTTCCTGTAACTTTCAACTGTTTTAACTTGAAGACAGTAAATTCCACTTGCTAACGATTGTGCCTCGTCATGTTTGAGCATACATTACATCTAGCCGGGGAAAAGAGTTTCTTAGGTACAGGATTTGTAGGAGAGGAACTATAACAACTTACAAAAGGCAGTGAACCACCGGTGTAAAATCCTCCCATTGTGTAATAACTGGTGAAAGGGCTTAGACAGCTACTTTCACAGTCAGCGTTAGTCGTTTGTCAGCTTTATTTATGGTTTTCTCACTGCACAGACTCGGAATAATCTCCTGCCTTGTGAATATGAATGGTCTGGATTATGGGTTCTGGGGGAGGAAGGACAAGAGGAAATGGTGATTTACTGGCATATGCAGAGGTTTGGTCTGGTGCCAAGTGCTCTCAGGTTTGGGATTACAGTGCAGTTCCCTGTTTTTCAGCTGGGATTACAGTGCAGTTCCCTGTTTGTCAGCAAGCCCTTCTGCCCATGCTTGTCTTTGAGGTTCCCATGCAGGTTCCCTCCTTCAGGGGCACAGCTACATCCCTTGGGGAAACATCTCCCTGGCGGAATTCAAGCACACTGCGGGAAACAGAGGAATTTTATAGAAAACTTCTCCTATTGCTTAACAAAATGGTAGATTCCCAGATGTTTTCACAGCTCTGGGTGCTTTATATACCATACCCATGTCACTGGGTCTTTGCAAGTGAAGTGCTCTGGCATCTCCAGCACGTAACCCCATATATTCTTAAGGCAATAGGCTTCAAGTTAATTAAACATCCTGGGGATATTTTGGTTAGCACTAACTTTATATCTTAGACTAAACACTACTTTAACAGGGAATTTATGTGTTTCCTTCCATTTTCTAGTGTTATGACCACCATCAAAATTGTCCGTCGTGATCTTATAATGAAAAGTTTATGAATTTCTTTTGAAAATACAATGTCTATAGCTATATCGGTCAAGGAGAGATGTAAAAGAGATTGGGAAACTTGAAAAGTCTACCCCACTTCAATACATGAACATATTTATTATATAATCCACAAATCAACAGTATGAAAATAAATCAGCAAAACCCTTAAAGTTACAAGATGAATTTTGCCATTGATTTTACAACGCCTATTGCATAGTTTACGTTATCCAAATATTTTACTTACTGTCAAAAAAGTTATGAATACCTTAATTGCAAAATTTTCAAAAGGGTTTGTTACACACCAAAGCACAGCTAGTGTTTAGGTTGGGCACACATGTAATGGTCACCTGCTAGGCATGATCACCATTTCGGGTTTGCTCTTCCAGCATCACAAAGTGAACACTTAGCAGCAATCAAACGCACTGGCTGAACTGACGAGAGCTTTTGAGGACTGAAAAGCATAGCGCGAGAAATCCCATCTTTCACACATTCAGTACATTGTTTCTGAGAACAAGTCTCCTAACAGATGTTGCAAGTCTGGCTCGTCGGTTCATTTGCCTTCCATAAATCAGAAGGGCCTGATCCATGCATAAATTAAACCACAGCACAAAACCTCAGTGATTTCAGCAAATGGACACCATGCAGACTCAAGCTTCTCTATTGCAACAGCTCGGCCACTGTGTCAGTAACTACTACCGCAAGAACAAGATTGTGCAAGCACAAATGCCTTCGTTCAAAACTCAGGTTAAAATCAAGCCTTTCTAGGTAGTAAAAAATCTTGGAGGAAAGATAATGCTTTCAGAAACAGATGAGTAATTTGAATCTTATTTCCAGAGCCAGGTTTGAAACAGGCGTAGGTGTTCCTTACCAACCTCAAGTGCTGATTGGAAGAAGTAACATTTTCCACAACGAGTGTGAGATGCAAACACCTGCCAGAACCCTCCTGACGTTATGCTTCACGTAAAATATGAAAAACTCTTGGAGTTAGCTAATCCCCTCCATTTTCTCAATGGTTTATTTAATTCCTTCTGACTCTATGTAATCAAAGGATCCAGATTCTTCTTTTTTTTTTTTTTAACAAGACTGGCAAAGGCACCCTTTATTGTATATGTACAATATTTCCATTCCTACCTTCTTTCCTTCGAATACACAGTTCGTTTTCATACAGAGCCAGAAGTGTCCCCAGGTGACAATGAAACTTCCCTTCCCATTAGCTTCTGTGGGAGCTAGGAATAAACCAGACCACCCAGAATCAGAATTTTAAAGACAAAGATCTCTTCACTCGAAGAGAAGCTTGTCACGGGCTCCTTTCCAAGTAGGAAGTGACCTTTAAAAATAATCTTTAGCAAACCACTCACGCACGGCTAACTTAAACAAACACTATAGCTTTAGCTAAACCAGGCACTATATTTCCTTCCTGCTGACTTGTTCCAAATTATGCATTGTAACAGAGGGAAAGTGAAAGATCTTCAAAGGAAGTAAACAACAGATGCAAGATGTTTAGAAAGTTATTATAATTTGTGTAAACATTATCGCGGAATAAACCAAGCATTAGACAAATGAGAGGTATCGATCAGATTCATAACCGACCTTTTTGTCCAGCAAAACGGATCCATGTCACAACCTGGATGCTTTTTCAAAACAAAAGATAAGATCCTACAAAGTCCTGAAAGTCCTCCAAAGTCCTGAAGTCCCTTTGCTCCCACTGAATTCACTAAAAATTGGGAAATGCCTTGAGAAGGTTTCAGTTTGGCAGGCAGACAACGGCCTCTCCAAGCTGCCCAGAGTGAGAGATTCATATAAAACACTCTTTCATTTGCATGGGAGACCACTACTCTTTTTCTGTTCATTAATATACATTTTTTTTTTTAAATGGCAAATTAAAAAAATAGGCAAAACTAGACTTAAAATTGCTTCGAAATTTGCGGAAGCAAATGGAAACACACCAAAATATTACTTTTAATTTTCAGTACTAGGAAATATTTCTAAGGGATGTACGAAAAGTGACTAGGAAGGGTTGTTTTTTTTTTCAGCAGAACGAAATTCACTGTGAGGTCCTTCAGGCCTCCCTTGGGATGGTTTGGGGTTTTTTTTGCAGAGCTCTAAATGGCAGAAAAGGTGGACATGGTGCTTCAAAGGCACGGGTGAGTCCATAGTGCAGACAGAATGGCATCTCAGCCCACTTCCAACGGGAACGCTTGTGTGCTAAAGGCAGCTGGCTGATTTATTAGAACTGATTTACGCTTGTGCATGAGAAGGTAGCTGGGGACCTTGACAGCACCATCCCGTTTGCAGAGTGGCTCCCACCTACCTCCGCAGGCTGCTGGGGAGGGCACCAGCACTGCACTGAACTCAAGCACGTCAGGGTGCTTGTGCTTTGAAACACAGGTTCCAGCAGTGCCTGCAGCTACCCTTGTGATCTGTGCGCAGCAGACGAGCTTGGGTTTTGGAGCTTTCCAGGGTATATAGGATACAGCTCTGGTAATTAAGGCATGCGAATCTTACTCATAGGAAAATCTTTTTCTTTTTCCAGTAGCAGTGCAAATCCCTGTGGAGCAAAATAAAAAAAAAAAAACAAACTAACAATAGCCTTGTTTTTCCTGCAGTATTACCTACCATGGACACCTTCAAATTCACCCACAGATTTCTCTGAGGCTTTAAAACATCAGTGGAAAACTGCAGATTGAAATACTAGGTTCTGGTTACCTCTTGAGCAGCAGCACAACTAAGATCTTGTATTTACTACAAAGATAAATCAGTCTTAACTAAAATACAGATCTTACACCAAGCCCCATCTGTACAGGGAAAAATTTAATGTGCGTATATAAAGGAATTTATAGCTAGAGTAGTATATCAAATGGGTCCAGACCATCTAACCTCCAGACCATCCATTTCTAATCAATGTGCACAGAACAGTCCGTGTCAAAGCTATTAAATTCCCTTTCTCTGCAAAAGCAGGATAAATGGAAAAGACCTTTAAGGTTCACCCCAGCAGCTGCTTGGGAAGAAGTTCAAGAGGCATGGGCAGACCTCACAGCCAAGCAGGAGAGAACAACCAGGTTCCAGTGCCCAGGTATATTCCCAGACACTGGTTAATTTACCAGGCTAAAGCTTATATTTATTTTGTATCTGTGTAATCTAAACTAAAACCCATTTTGTGTAATGTCACTTTTAAATGTATCCATCAAACATTATGTAATTAACAGCAAATATACAGAGCCCATTTCTTTTGTTGAGTACAGTGGCAGAGTTGTTGCTCTGAGCGTAACACCAAACCAGATTTCTTCCTTGTGGTTCTCTATCTTTTTCTCATTTGATTGGTTCAGTGGTGTTGGGTTTTTGAAGCTAGCCAGCATTTCTACTTTTTTTATTTCCCCCACTTTTCCAAAGGAAAAAGCAATCACAAAGCGTGTGTGTGTGTGCCTATGTATGAGAGTGCACTCATATGTGTTTGACAAATACTAAGTTCTTGTGAATGCAATAGAAAGAGGCAGCTAGGGAGAATAAGGCAGTCCTGTGAGTCTGTATGGTTCTGCCTAAGAAAAGGCTGCTTCCGGCACTTCTGTGTTGTTAGATGCCAAAGAACGTGAAAGGGGAAATTGCCCTTCTCATTCCCAGATGAACAGAAAACCTGGAGCTCCAACAGAGAGAAAATAATAGGAAACAGAGAACAGTTAGTTTGGGTGTTATTGAGATACTTGATTTGGCTGTCAGCTCCTGTTTTACAGTTCTGCTGTCTTGTAGGAGGTGCCCAGTGGTGACACCATGGTACTGAATATCAGTGCTGACCACTACACACCAGGACACTGCGATTTCTCGCTTGACTGAAGCTGTGTCCGTCATAGCCCAAGAGATTCATATCACTTCTCTATAGGTCACCGGCTTAAAAGATCACGAGTAACCAAACACCACAAAGCCACGAAATCATAACAATTTGCATCTGCTTGGTGCACTTGTGAAATAGCTGAGAGATCCCAACCATCCCTGGAGGAGGTCAAGAAATGTGTCGATGTGGTGCTCAGGGACATGGGTTAGTGGGTTGGGTGGTGTTGGGTTGACAGTTGGACTTGATGATCCTTGAGGTCTTTTCCAACCTTCATGATTCTGTGATTCTACGGTGAGTCAGATTTTTCACATCGAAATACCTGCCACCACAATTGGCACCTTTGGGTAAATTGTTCCAAACAACAAATAGTTGGAAACTTCACAACCTTTCCTAACTTGTCTGAGTTAGGGAACACATAGCATGCAGAAAACACAGGAGAACTACAGGAGAGCCAAGGTAGCAAAAACAAGTGTTGCTCTATTTCTTGTTTACCACCCATATAGGACCTCAGGTTTTTGTATTCCAGGTCTGAAACTATCCCCAAATGCAAATGATTATCTGCTTTGTCAAGTAAAATCATTAGAATTTAAATAAGAACATAATTATATATAGTTTATTTATTTTTCAGAAGTCTGAACGTATTTGATGCAAACATTTATTTTTCCATCTAAATTAAAACCCCTGAAGTAAAATGTTGTTACTAGTTCTCCTGTTGCCTAAGTGAGATGAAGGACTTCCCTTTACAGCTATCTAAACCAGAGCTGACCACGTCATCTGACTAAACTTGCTATAATGAAATTTCAAATTTCTACACATACAAAATAAAAGAAAAGGCAAAGAAGCAAAATACCATGAGAGATGGCTCTTCCTTTGCTTCCACAGCTTATGATATAGGATGGAGATCCTCCTGCAACTTTTGACACTGCTGTCCCCCACCTCTATCACTTCTTGATGGGAGATGCCGTCAAATGCATT
>WKFP01014648.1:28401-43320 GCA_011057875.1 Pterocles orientalis | reverse complement strand
GAATAGGGCTTTACTAACAGACGTTTCTAAATGAGAAGCCACAGTCCAGCTCAGTTTGCAATATGCAAAGATTTTGATTCTTTTAAGGTTTGGTGAATTTGTTCCTAACTTAACTTTTTTTTTTTTCATTAGTTCTAAACAGGCTTTATTTCAAAATCTACTGATTTTATATCTCTTGCCACAAATCAGTTATACACAGAGACCTGACAGCGGGAACACGGGCCAACTCTGTTGCTCTCAAACACATTTTCTATTCTTTCGTGGACCTTTGCAACAGGAGGGGCAGGAGGTAGGTGCTATCCAGGCTGGCCGACAGTCCAGCTCCCCAGCGGCTGAAGTCTTTTTTGGGGAGATGGGAACATGAACTTCTTCCTGAAGGGGAAAGGAGTAGAAACCTGGGTTTGTACACAAGGTGAGTCCTCCTCCTCCCTACCTTAAAAGGAAGGGCCACTGCTCTGCTACAAAGCCTGTATTTATTGTCTAATATTCAGATTAGGCATTATCTTGGAGCCCACCTGTCCAATGCCGTGAAAAACAAGGTGCCTCTGCACACAACGATCTTCCTAGCATCTCAGTATTTCATAGTCACCAAACTTAGACTCCACGGGAGTGTAGGAATGGCCAGGTTTAGATATTTGTTTTACAACTCAGCACAATCTCATTCATTTACGGATTAATTGCCAAGGTGCAATTTAAAAGGTTAGTTTCTGTCCCTATTCAAGCTGTTATCTGTTGACAGCAATGTTCACAGTGACCTTTATAAAATGGTTCAGATTTTCTGTCATTGTGGCCATGACAATAAGAAATTATCAAAGCTCTGATGTAAAAATATCCAAAAATATTTTAACCCTAGTTTCTTGCAGCCCTCTTGGAAGGGACAGATGATCTACAAGAGTAGGAAGCCTCTTCATCTGCTTATCTTAATCAGGAAACCATTCGGCCAGGTGACCTGTGCCAGAGAACAGCTCCGTATCGTTTCCGTGGACTTGCTCTCCAGCCCTTGTACTTCTGCGAGGGTGCCAAATTTTTAGCGAGGCCCTTAGCACATAGTGACTTTAACAGACGCACGCTCACGCTTTCATAGGAGCGCATATTGTAACCAACCTAAAAATACATTCAGAATTGTGCTGAGTTTTCTCAAACAAAAGCTTTAAAAAGTCATATCTCATCACATGAGACAGCCTGCAAATACTGAAATAAACGTGCCCTCTGCAATGTCCTCATTCTTTTATTTTTTGCTTTTTTTTTTTAAAAAAAAAAGATGTTACAAAGATGCACGATCTTCCCTCAGTAGTCTGATTAATTTCTCATACAGGCACAGTCTGAAAAAAACAAAATAAAATGTTTTTCATTGGTCTATTCATTCTTTTCAACCCATCTCCTGCAATATCGATACCTTTCCTGTCTCAAAGGGGTGCATAGGGAAGGAGAGGTCAGAGCAAAGGGCATAGGAAAGTGAGATACAGGCAATTGATGTGGAAGAAGCTGTGAACAGAGGCAAAAGACGTAGGGCTCCAGATGGCTCTGGACTCAGTTTTTGTGGTGGGTAACATAGATTTTGAGAGATCAACCATGTGGGGCAAACACACAGAGTTCAGGGGTCTGACAGCATTTGTCTCCTTCTTTCAGAAGACGACCAGTTATAAATACCAGTAACCAAAACTGGGATGATCAATTTATAGTTTTTAAATTTTTTTTATAAATTTATAAGTTTTTATATTTAAAAGTGATAAGAAAGCAGCAAAAAGCTCAGAGAAGCAGATCAGCTGAATGTCAGAGCAGGAAGATGAGGGCACACCAGGACTGCTGCATTAGAAACTGAAGTTTGCACACTCCTACAAACAGACAGTGAGACGAGATACGTAAAAAAAAGTCAACATCTCTAGCATGGAGGAGATGACGATATGAGCAGCTTTCCTCCTTCTGGAAAAAGAAAGCTTTGACTTGAAGAGAGCTATGGAGCAAGAAAAATAGAATAAATATGCCAATACATTTTTATAAAAATTGAAAGCATATGCGTTGTGTTAAAACATACATTTTAAACAAAGCTTTACTTATAGAGATCTTTACATTGAAGGAGAAAATTAGGGCCAGTTGGAGACTTAGCCGGTAGCAAGGACTGGAAAAGCTTTACACACCGCTGCTGGGGTCCAAATTGAGGAGACCCCTTCCCTGCAACACCAAAAATCATTGCAGCATTGCTCTGCTCTGCAAGGCTGCGCAGGAGGCAGAACTGTCCTCCTTCCACCAGCCCTTGGAGGAAGCCATGGGAAGGGAAATCTTCAGTGTGTGTATTGCAGTTCTTCCCTGGTCCGTTTTGCACTGGCACGGGTGTTCAGCTATCGAGCTGCACGTGTGCTGAGACAGAGGAAGCTCAGATCCAAACTCATCAGTTGGCCACTGTCCTCTTCCATACGGGATTGAAGAGAGCTGTGCTGGGATGCAGGGAAAGACATGGTGCTTGTTGTGGGACCCTCTCCCACCCTCTGTCCTGGAAGCAAAGTCACATCGCTGTTATCAGATGGAAAAAAACCAGCTCTGAGTTCAGCTGAGATGGTCCTGATGCTGTCTGATATGAGACAGATGGGATCTGTGGCTCCTGGACACCAAAGTGACTCCGGATATATGGAGCCAAATTACCTTTAGCGCTTTGCAGCCCCCAAATTTAGCCAAATTCAATTGCTTTCAGGAGTCAGCAGACACAGCAGCACATCTCAAGACAAGAGACATTAATGCATTTTCCATAGACTTGGGAGAGAGGAGGGAGAAGGGGCTGTTTTGTCTGAAAACCCTCGATAGGGGTGATGCACCTCAAGCGTGCCTGCTGACACGCTCTGAGATAGCCACCAGCACTGCTGTGGGGCTGCAGGGAAGCGATTTGTGCTGGGGAGTGCAGATGTAAATGCACTCCTTTATAAGCAAATAAAACCTATTGAAAGTGCCAATTAAGAGATTTATAGCTTTATAAAAGCCTAGCCAACGCCAAACTCAAATCTTATGCAGACACAGCACAACGTATGCATTCAACTACTAACGCGCCATCCTTCAGCTTCTCTTGCTCCTTGCTCCATTTAAATCTTCCTCCCAAACCGATCTTAATGTGTCCTCACTCGGCCTAAGATAAAATATTCTTCAGGCTCAGCGTTGGCCCACATTACGTCTAGTCTTTAAGTTTCCACTGGTTTCTGACCCAAAGCATTATGTGTCTCCATCTCACTGTTACTTCGATATTTACGGCATCCAAAGCCGGATGTCTCAAAGTTGCTTAATGTTCAATTCCACTCCCGTAAAAACTGGAGCCCCTCCTTTGGCAGACAGGACAGCTTGTCCACCGCCCCTCCCACCTTTCCACTCAGATGGGGAGCGTTGCATCACTACCGAAGAAGTGGTCACTTTAACGCTCAATGAACGGTTTGATTCAGTGCTTAAAACTGTTTTATATTACTTTACCATTTGAGAAAGAGCTCCACAGTGAAATGGGTTTTCCTCCCTGCTGACTCGCGCTAATGCTACCGACTTATCACTTTGCCAATTGACTCTTCGGCTGATTGCTAGGGGCCATCACTTGGTCCCTCGGAGGGGAGGCGGGAGGCTCCAGCCAGCTCAGCTTTCAGAGGCACGTTTATCACCTGCTTGGAAAAGTATTCCTGCTTCATTCACTTTGTGGACTTCCTTTTCGTTTAGCAGTTTGGCTTGTCTACAACAACACCTCGCTGTCCATATATTGGTTTCTATTCCCCACTCACAAGCATAAAACTAACAGAGAGCCTTTCCAGCACGGGCTGCAGGTATTGCAAACCCCACATCCATGTCCCTTGTGTTGTACAAAGCATTTAAACATCCTGACTGTGCTTCATGGCTTTTCATCGCTCCGATTATCCGTCTCCTTTTTGCACAGCAAGTTGAGATGCTAACTAGCATTCCCACCGCGGAAAGCGCTGTGCCTGAGCAATAGCTTGCTGCTATGCTATTCTACCATCTGATTGTTCATGACTATTACAAAAAATGCTGTGATATCTAGATTTAAATTGCACTTTCAAGTTCTTCAGTATGCTGCCTGTTTTCCCTACTTTTTGGTCTTTGGGAAAAACTATTATCATAATAAAGGATTTATTAATAATGGTTTATTCACAATATATGTTGTCTTGGGATTTCTTCAGACTGTGCCTCACAGACCCAAAAGGTTTTGTACCCCACCGGAACCAGCTGCCCAGGCAATCAGCTGTCAAGCTGGAGCAGCATGGAAATCACTGGGTCTCTAAACAGATCCTCTGCTCCAGCTAGCTCTGGGCTTCTGGAGAAAAGCCAGGTGATGTCCAGAGCAAAACTCTCCTCTTCTAGAGGGTACATACAAAATTCAGGGGAGGTGGAAATTAGCAGGGGAATTAAGCACAGTGCCATCCTTAAAAACAGAACTTGGAAAATTCGTGTTTTGAGCTCTTAAGTCACAGAGGATGAAATTCTTGATAAAAGCGCATCATTTAATGGTTATATAATGAGCCACTGAGAAATGAAAGACCTGAAAGTACAGAATTCACCTGAGCAGAAAAGGCAAGAAAATAACTGGTTTACAAGTAATCGATACAACCAGCTCTTTAAAAGACAAGATTTGGTGTCACTGAATAAGAGCTAAGAGTCCATAATTATATGAGAAGAAGAGAAAGTGCTCTAAAAGTGTATTTACAGCAGATTAAAAAAAAAAATTGTATCACTTTCCTTACTGCCTATTGCCAGTCACAAAGATGTTTCCATTAGAACATTTTATTCCAACAAAGAGCTTTTGAAAGAGGAACTTCTTTTGGAAAAAACAAGCAATGCCTAATCCCGCAGAGAGCCTGCCACTGCTGACACCAGTGGGTACAATCACACCCATGGTCACCTAGTTTAGTATGTTGCCCAAAAACCTCACCCTCTTCCTGTCCTTGCTCTTTGCCATTATCAGAAGTAGCAAAAGACAGTTTGCAGACATAGGAGACCAGACTTAGTCCTTTTTGCTCACCTTCCCATTTTCAGAAAAGCAGTAGATATTTTATATCCATGAGTTAAAGCTCAAGAGATTCTACCCTGGCAGCCAAAGCGAGATAACTGCGGTGCTCAATACCCCTCCAGAGTGCTAAAACTTGATATTGTCTCATCTGCTGCCATGTAAGGAACCCTTGGGGTCTCACCGACCTACCGGAGCAACGGCCAGCTCCCCCTGTGCTCGCTGTGCGTTCGCTTGCCTGGGTCCTTGCCTCCAGTTCACTTCCACAAAACTTAATGGCGTTGCTAACGAGGTTTCATTCTTTTTCTACTCAGCCTTTTTCTCTGGCTTCACATAAATGACCTTTTCCACAAAAGATATGGAAGGTTTAGATCATAAGTAACAAACACCGTCCTTTTTGCCATGGTGAAATGGCACGAAATAAGTGTACTGTTTGAAAAAAATAAAACCCAAGAAGCCTATATTTCCATAACAGCAGTTCCACAAAGCAAATTCTGGGAAACTTACACGGCTGCTTTTTTCCTGGTATTTTAACTTTTATGTTCAAATTTCATCCAGGTAGTGGGAGAAAAAAAAAAAAAAGCCAGTGGAACTTTTGGAACATGAACTAAAATAAAACAGCAGCAGGCTCAGAAGCTCAGATGAAAGATTATTATAGATGCAAGAAATAAAGAGATCCGTCTTCTTGCATTCTTTCTTTTTGTTGTTGTAGGTTGTTTGGAAAGTTGGGTTTTTTGCTACTGGGCACAGGTTTTCGTATAAAATGCACAGCAAGGGCTATGCACAACGATTTTTGGGCACCAACCGCAGCTTTTTTAGTTTCACAGATCATTAGAAATTCGATAGAGTGATTATACAGAGACAAATGATTGTATAGCATCACATCATCCACATGAAGATTGTTTGCAATAATTTATTTTTCTTCCCTGGGCTGAGGGGTGCATAGTTTGGAGGGACCCATGAGTGCTGGTAATAGATATGTCCTTTTGATAGGGTTAAAATTTATATTGTTTACTGTTATTTCACTGGCAATCAGTGTCGATTTATTTGTAATTTATACAGTAGCAGTATCTTTCCCCCAACAGTAAATATTAAAATAAAAATAGTTACATCTTGTAATAGTTGCAGCTAATTTGTGTCTTCTTGCTTTGCATTATTTTCAGTAGATTCTGGCTATGGTCCTTTGTTTTTTATTTTACTGGCAATGAATTTCACATATTCTCTAATGGGGAACTAAGTCTCAAAAGTGAATTAGGCATATTTAAAGCTGTGTTATGAACACAGTGAATGGTTTAAAAGAATTATTCTGTGAACACTGGGAGTGGTTTGAAGAAATCAGGATGCCGAACTCAAAATTTAAGCATTTCTTACAAAACTGTTAAAATCTATTCTCAGTGCTCTGCTGCTCAGAGTGGAGGAAAAGGAAAAAAAAAAGAAAAAGGATTTTCTTAATTTCTCAAAGTAGTTAATACTTTCACACCTGTGAAAGGTCATGGGGTCCTCTATACACAAAATACTTTTCAAAAACATTACTGAAAGCACTTATGAGCATATAGCAACAAGATGCAAACTATTGGTGTACTATTGCTTGGTATTGACACACCAGTTTTGGGTGAACTCAGAGCATTTTGATCAGGTCACAAAGTTGGTATTTAGCAATGTTGTTAAAATGGCAACAAAACACTCTTATCTAAAAATCGTAGCCAAAAAATCCTTCATTATTGCTTTAGGTTTCCTAGAAATTTGCAAACTGAAACTACAGGTGCTGCCTACACCACCATTACCTTTCCTAGATGAAAATATTTGGGTGCTACTGGGATGCATGGAGATAACCCTGATACAGAAGACACATGATGATTGTACCATGCACAGTGGAGGGAAAGGGGGGGTTCACTTTACTTCTGAAACCGTTCCATAAAACTGGTGCCTTTCCTCATCATGTTATCAAAATGGAAACTCTTGAATTTAAAGTTGATGATATTTCCTTCTTTAAGGACAACCTATTTCTGTGTCACTCGCAGTCGCATTAAAGGCATATTAGGGCAGGAAAATAAACTCTTTGTGAAACCCAAGTCAAAGGCCGTGGTATTTATCGTCTCTATCAATAGTCATCCATGCAATGTCTTTTTTATGTCTCCTGATTAGAGGTTATCAGTTGTTTGTACAATACGTTACCCCCAGATCCAGAGATGGATCATCTTGATCCATGGATCCTGCAGACTGCTCTTACAGCAACTAAACATCGTTCCAGATCCTTAGCTAAATTAAATCAGATAGGCCCCCTCCAGAACCAGCGAAGGCACAGTGATTTGTGTCAGATGAGAACTGAGTTTTTCTCAACTTCTTTTTTTTTTTACCAAAAAAAAAACCCAACAAAAAAACCCAAACTAACCTCCAGCTGTACATCATAACAGATCCCATGGACCAGGTTGCCTCCAGTTGTCCAGACTGAGGCCAAGCTGGGTGCTTAACGAGGCTCCCGTCTGTCGCAGGGCTTTCATTTCTGAGGAAACCAGGGCACTTGGGACCGGTGTGTACTCAACTCTCACGCCAGCACGGAGTCAGAAGACAGCCAAGGTGTATATTTGAGAGCTCGCTTGGGAGGCCAGACGCAGCGACTGCTGGCAGCACAGCGGTTTAGCACACTTACTCATGCCGTTATATGCTCTTCTCTCCTTTCTCTAGCACCTCAACACTATATGGCGCCTCACGGACTGTTTCCACTGAGAGGAAGGAAGCAGGTTTTTCCCTGATGCAACCCTGCTCATCAATGACATTAAATCACATTTACTCATGCAAGACACCGAAAAGAGTGGCTATTAAAAGAAATAAATTTACCATCTTTTTTTCCATGAAAATGCATGTGCTGTGAGACGACGAGGTGGTTGGCAGTGGCCACTGCCTTCCCAAAGGCCTCCTGTGGTCAAATGGAGAAGATCTGTAGCGCGTTCTGCAGCTGGGACAAGGTCCTAAGCAGTGCCCACGGGTGGATTTGTGACTCAGAGACCTGCAGCACGAGGGAGGACTGAGGGGTGATCGTGTGCTTCTGCTGAGCCCTCCTTCCAGGGGCGGTTTTGCCCATGGTGAGAGGGCTGCAGGGTCTGTATTTCAGAGTCTGGGTCTATTTGAAGACTGTGCATGATTAGTAGGAGAGCAGCCTTGCAACTGATGTCATATATATGTGCCTGGAGACACTACTATGTGCAGAAAAAATGATTTAAAATATTTATCCACCTGGTGCAAGAATAACCTGAATTGTGTTCTTTCAATAACATAATAATTTTAGGTGAATAAATAATTTAATTCAAGAAAATATATAAAGTCTTCTCAAAAAAAGATATCCAACATTTTTGAACTGCTTCTATCACCCAAATTTTAAAATTTGTCACTGCAATATGTCTATGGTGTGGAATCTTGTTGAAATCAGGAATTAAAATACTACAGTATGACTGACCTTGAATTAAATACGCAAATCAACAAGTAAAAGAAGTAATTATAAGTTTTCTTCACAACTGCACTAGACAAATATCTAATTTATTACAAAATATTATAACTACAAACACCAGTACATTAGTATTTTTTTTAATGAATGGTTTTGTAAAGAGCAAACTGCTGGTTATTTATTTAAATTAGGAGAATAGGTCTTTTGTATATAGTACACCAAAGAGAAGTGGAAGACCAGAATGACATCAGCAGAATATTTTCCGTGGCACTAATAAACAACTGTAGTGTTTTCAAGGCATTTATTACAGAAATATGACTAACCAACCGTGATACAAGCAACATCCTAGAGGAGCGTCCAATATTTTTATTTTTATTTCAGGATAAATACTTGTGAACTACTCTTTCTCCCATTATTTATAATTGTTTACGGTCTCAAAGGTTAGGGAAAATTGCAGTCCTTTTCAATCAAAAATTTGCCACTCACAAAATCCAGTAAAGAGCATACAAGGAAGATAAGTTATGCCTTTAAAGTGTTTGGGGGTTCTTTTTTACAATTATTTTTTAAAAGTAGAAAGGGGCCTGCATTAAAACTTTCCAGTCTTCGTCCACTTTTGAGGGTTAATAACTCCTGGGAAAAACCTTGCTGCAAGGCTGCAAGAAAGAGAAAACTTTACCCTGGAGAAACCCAGGGTACAGATCAGAATCTGAGGTATGCCATCACCTCTCCTTAAAAAAAAAAAAAAAAAAAAAAATCCCCAGCTTACGAAATTCTCATTTATTATTTCATTTGTTCCTAGTGCATGTAGTAGGGGTAGCAATCGTCGTTCTAAATATTGGTAAAATACACCACTGTTAATGCTTTGGCAGCTCCAAGCACATGATGCCTCATGTGCTGCTTTCTGCTCTACTAGAGCTTACAGAGAGAACTCACGTGTGCTGACCACCCCAGCCACTAGAAAGCCATGCAAGTTCCTTTCATGTGAAGATTTCATATTTCCTCTTGTTTGTCTTTGATCTTTTCCTTTTCCGAAAATCAAACCCTGCTCGTACAATTTCCTTCCTTCCTTTACTGATGACAATGGTGAGTTGTGAGCCTCTCTGACCAGAGAAGCGGAGGGAACCAAAGTGGATGACAATTAGTGCTGGAAGGAGAAGGGGCAGTCGTTGACCAGCCTGGTGAGTGTCCTGATGCTCTTCACCCCTCAGCCACAAAGGCTTGAGCTGGCGTGAGATGGGGCACAAGGTAGGGGCAGGACCAGGGGCTGGGGAAGGGATCAGCTCTCTCTCCCCTGGTGCTGGTTTTGTGTCCCCTGCCTCCCCTCCTGTGGTCTATCTTGTGGTCCCTCTTCTTGTAGGACATGGGAGATGTTCTCTCAATTGAAAAAAAATGCTATTTTCTCATTATTGTGGAAAAGAAAAACAAAATTATGTGACTAAACTTCTCTCAGGCATGAGAAGAAAAAGCCTGTGCAACCTCCAGCCCCCCAGCAAACCAAACCTCTTTTCCAGGGCTGCATCATCAACAGCATCAACGTTGCTCAGAGAGTACAATTCGGTGGTGCAATTGCTGTTGTTGTAGCAGTAAATTTCATTGCTCAATGAAATTACGGACAGAAGCATACTTCATAGACACAACAGTAGCCATGCTGACATCATACCACTCTACATACCCCAATAAATAAAAATTTTAGCCCTCCATCTAGCATACCCATTCAAAACTATTCAGTGAAGGACTGCAGCTGGCGACACAGCAGAGTCACTTGCATAATGGTTGCGGAGTCAGCTGGAAAGTGAGGATTTCAACTAAGAAATAAACAGAATAAAATAATGGACATTCTGAAACGCGATCATATTTCTATGCAGGCATCTCCTGTAAATAAAATGCAGAAATCATGCGGAGAAGGCCAAAGCCTTTCTAACGCTGCATCTGTAAAAATGTTTCAAAACACGAAGTTTTCCAGAGATATCCCTGAGGTGTCAACAGCTCTTTATAGCTTTTTTTTTTTTTTTCTTTAAACAAGTTGTTAAAACTGGAGAGAAGTTTAACTGACATAACAGCAGGATCAGTTACCAGGACAAGGGAAGAGAAACTCATCAGCCGCCAGCCTGGACAAGGAGATGAGTTTTCTCTGTCTCTGGAACTGGTGTTCAAGCTCATAACGCCTGAACTCCTCCTCATCTACCAGACAGCTCATCACTGCCCTGATTCTGCAACCGCTGAGGTCTGTACAAGACTCACACATTTTTAAGCAAGAGTTGGATGCCAGCGTCCCCCCTTCCTTGACACCTCAGCAAAAAAAAAAAAAAAAGTTGTACACTAACAGTCGCTTTTCTTCATGGGTACAGATCTGGTGTCATCTTTTTTCTCAAAAAAAAAAAGCTGCTGTCAGACTTAAAACTGTTTAAAGCAGCAAACACTAATGGAGATAGATTGTTTAACTAAACGAAAAACTTTTTTTAAACAGTGGACTGACATTGTTCCGCACAGTGCCTAATACAATGATTGCCAACTTTAATTGCAAATGTCATTGGCACTTCAACATGCAATCATAATAAAAATGCTAATTAGATATTGGAGTTGTCACTAATGTTTACAATACTCTGACCTGTTCCACTCTGGAATATTTAGTTCTAACAAGCGCAGTGGTATGATTTATTTGCCCAGAAGGGATGAGTCTTGGTGACCCAACCCTCCACTTATACTTAGACACAAGCACCATATTCCACACTGAAATATCTTGCTTTCCATAGCTGTGATTCATTGGTCATCGTTACCAGTCAGCAACCAGCTTTTGCCGTGTCATTCTTGCTCGTGTGTTACAAAAATCCTGGAAACGTCCCTGAGCAAAGTTTTATTCAGGCAGGCTGAAAGTTTTATCTTCCATAATATTTTAAAATTATTTGTTCCGAAGAAGCTTGAAGAAGCTCAGAATAGTTTCAAACCAAAAGAAGCCTTGTAGATAACATATTTTCAAGTTTTATTTATCTTCCTTTAGCAAAGTTCTCAATTATTAAGCTGCCAAAGTAGACATGCAATAAACTCGATACAAGAGGCTTAGTCATAGGCTAGCTAAGAGAGAAATAAATCACAAAAAGTAATGGAAAGCACTGAGAAAAACCCATGTATATTGATCTCTCACTGCCTTAGAGTGCTATCAGTATTGAGTCATCAATTTAAGACCAGCAAAGGCAACCATACTAAGGGATTACTGACAATGGAAGTTGGCCTCTGCAAATCCTAAAATGAAAGCAAATAAAATTCCAAGGACCCGTCTAATCTACATTTTTTTCTGTTTGCATTCTATATTCCCCATAAGCCTTGTGGAAGAAAAAATAACTGGACCAAAACACGGAATCCAGTAAGTATCTTCTCTTTTGGGCCGATTTAAATAGTGTGGATCAAATTCTATCCATTCACCCACACAGACGATCGAGATTTGCTTTGAATCACAAATGGTAATAGCTAAACAAGGATTTGACCTTGCTTGGATGTATTTTTGAATTGTAGAGAAGAAAAAAATCCAGTAAGCCAGGTCCTATCAGCTCTTCATGGCCCAGAAACGCACAGGTGGGAGCTGCAGGCAAGGGTTTTGCAACCTTGATCCCAGTGGCGCAGCCATGGACAGACTCCAACAACCTTCTGCAAGCTAAGCCCCTTGACTGTTCTGTGAAGAGAGTCATGCAGCAACGCTGCCTCCAGACCTCTTTTCTCTGCTGCTGCTCCACCCGTGCTCCCAGTCCTGGTGTGGGTTTTGCAGGATCCAAGTGACACAGAGGACTTCAGACCATCTTTCTGTATTGGGCAGCATGTCCCCTTTTACGTTTAGGTGACCATCTGACATGAAAGCAACCAGAGCTCAGATCACGTTTGCAGGACAAAGAAAAAATTCATCTTGTAGTTCTCATTCAAGCAACTTACTACACCAAAATGCAAAAAAAGCCTTTAGCTAACCTTTGTATTTGTGTTCTTGGCTTCATGAATATGAACAGTTTTTATTGAGGTATCAGTTAATATACAAAATTAAATAATGTGAGCATCCATCAGGTATGAATGCACAAGTGAAGAGCTATCACAGGTCAGCTCTTGGGCAGTACCTCGTAAAGACACTGTATCCTGTTAGTAGCTTCAGCACTTAATGAGCAGGTCCTCCTTACCGTAGGACTCGGGAGTGTGCAGGTCCTGCTGTTCTGTGACAGCAATGTGCCAGTGACTGAACGGTGAATGCCACCTTGGACTACCAAAGACATTTCAGGGCATAGTGTTGGGGAGAGAAGGAGACTCCCAGGTGCCTCCGTAAAGCACCAAATACAAGAACCCAGCCTTTATATGAAGCTGGATGGAGACATCATCAGACATTTAAGTTATGCTAAAACAAGTAGGCGAAAACAGAAAAAAAAGTCATTGATGGTGTGAAAGAGTTTAATAATTAGCAGACCTAAGTGTGCCGCAGAGATCCAAAATGACAATTCTTTATGCCACAACTGAAAAAGATGTTATGATCCTTTCATCATTGTTTTACGAAGAAATACGCTTTTACATTTGAGTCTAGAGGGTTTTTTTCACATTATAAAAAAAAAGAGAAAGAGGAAGGTTAGTGATTCAATGTCTATTAATGAATGGCTGACATAGGAAGAAAGATTTAATTAGCATAGTGAGGTCTGAGTTTTCAGAAAAGAATTTCACAACCTTTGATCCCACCAGGAGACTCAAAGCTCCTTCTGGGCTAAGCACAAGCACTTCAGTAAGAAGAGCTTTATTCCACAGCAGGTAAATAATGAACACATTTCTAGCAACAGAAGCAGAGTCAGTGAAAGGCGAGGCTTCTGTACACTGCACTAGGTGACCCGAGAGCTTGGATTGCGCAAACTGACGCATCTGCCTGCATGGCTTCACTTTATCTGTGCTGGGGCCCAGACACTGGTGTGATTGCTGATGCCATCCAGGTACTTCTGGAAGGCGTGGGTGAAACGTGGCTCAGGTTTCCTGGCATCACACTGAACAACATCTGCCTAGGAACCAGCATGACGTACATTGTGGGAAAAAATTTCTCCCCCCGAAGTCAGGCGCTACCACCTGGAGACTCCGCTGGAAAAATTTCTCTTGACTGCAGGTGATGTGTTCATCCACCCCAGGAGACACTCAGTGGCCTTCTGGAAACACAAAAGGCCACTGAACCCTGAGGATGAGGCCAATGCATTGGTGGTAGATGTGGTAGAAATCTTTCTCCAGCATCACTTTGTCTGTAAACCTATGTTTGTCCATTTTGCCTTATTTGTTAAAAAGAATTTAATTTTATATGTGAATTTGCATTTTCGGATATTTTAATAGCATCTTTTGGTGGAAATGGGGCCATTCACTTCCCAACAAGAAAAGCTAGATACGTAGCAACTGCTGTCAGTAATGGTTTCAACTTGTTGCTAGGAATATTACCTTCTCCTTCAGTACCAACCAGAAAACAGCAAGGCTGAGGGAAAGGACAGTAATCCTTGCCCCCTCAACTCACAAAAAGGGTGGATCTGTCCATTCTATCGCTAAATTCTTAGCAGATGCTTACGAAGTTTGCTGAGGATTTTTTTCTTTAAAATTTTGCAACTCTCCATCTGTTAAAGGCACTTCCCCTCATTAAGACTATTTACATGCAAAGTTTTAAACTGCAGCTGCTTTTGTTATGACACCATCAAAATATTTGGAATGATTTATTTTTTTTAAGTGGGGGAAAATGTATTTTCCATTTGTACTTGGCATTACATTACTGAGAATCTCTTCTGGTAAAAATCAAACTGAATTTGCTGTGGTGGCACTAGTGTAGCTAGTCTAGCATTGTACCCCTAATTATGTTAATATGTTTCAGAATCCTTTTATGACTAAGTAACGGCCATTCCTTTTGTCTGACTAGGAAGGACAAGAACCTCGCCTATACATCTGCCTTCCCAGTCTTATGCTCCTTACTTAATCAATATTCCCTCACTGAGCTTACAAACCTTAAGATTTGTTTCTAAATCTTATTTTCCCACTTATTAAGCTTTGTAACCTTTACAGTAAGGGCAACCATATTGCTCTATATTCACCCCAGCTGATAACACAAGGAAAACTTTGTAACTCAGTACTCCTACGTATTTTATCTATGACTAGCTTAACAAATTAAATTTCTGTGCAGAGGTTTGTTCTGTTGACAAAATAGGGGTTTATTGTACAAAAGCAATTAATTCTTGCTAGTAGCTAGCTGATTAAGAGAGAGAGAGCAAGAGAGAGTGTATTTCACAGTAATATTTAGGGAGAAAAGTCAATGTTAAAGATTAACTCCTTGATACAATATTTGAAACAAATTGTAGAGTTGGAAATGTGTTTAGATATATGTTCTCTGTGGGAAGGAAAAGGTCCAGATTCTCCAGTCTGGACAAGGAGTAGTGGAAAAATTACTCAGGGAGAGAAAGGTGCAGGTGATATGAAGCTCTCTGAAGCTCAGAGAGAGGGAAAGATGTGACAGTTA
>WKFP01014647.1:270955-286783 GCA_011057875.1 Pterocles orientalis | reverse complement strand
TAAAGCTGTTGGCAGAGCGCCGAGGGTGGCGGGGAGGAAAGTTTCCCAGCTCTGCCTGAAGTTCCCGGCTAAAAGCCCCAAATCCCTCGCTGTCCGCCTACAAAAAAAAAAAAAATCCGATAAATAAATTATTTCTTCTCGCTGCCTCCCTGGCTGCACGGAGGGATGCTGAGAGCTTCGCCGGGCTCGCCGCGGCCGCGGGCATCCTCCGGTCCAGCCCTCAGCATCCGCACGGAGCAGGACCTGCATCCCTGGGGAAAAGTGGGGGGCACGGAGGTACCTCCCGGGGTGAAACCCATCGGGAAAAGGGTCGGGGTGCAGGGAGCGAGGCAGGGCTGTAGGGAAAGGTTGGGGTGGGGGGGGATGCCTGCCCTGCTGCCGGCTCTGCCGGGTGCTGCTGGAGGGGGAAACAGCCACGGGAGGGACATGGGTGCAAGGTGTCTATGGATGCACCCCCCCACCCACGCAGCCCCCTTCCCATCCCCATCCCCACGGCACGTCTCCCGTGGGCTCCTCTCCACCCGTGTCCCCCCCAAGGCAGCTTCAGGCACAGCTTTGCATCCCCCAGAGCACCTCCTGCCCCTCCCCAGTATCTAGCAGAGCTGTGGGGAACCCAGGACATCCCCACTCGTGTGACCCTCTAACCAAGCCCGGGGTGGGGGCAGCTCCCCCAGGACCCCCCGTACCCTTCGCTGTATTTCAGTATCTCAGCCAGGAGATGCCCATCCATCACTTTCTCTCCAGCTCAGCGCAGTGGTCGGTGTTTCTCTTCCCATTTCCCATCCCCTCCACCATCCTTTTATTAATGAATTGGAAATTGTGCAGAAGGTGATGATGATGAGTCCAGGAGGGCTTCGTGGTTCTACCCGGACAGGGAGGAATTCAAGCTCAAGGAGTTTCTTGTTTCACAATATCAGTGCTGGACCGAGAACCTCCTTCCCTTCAGGGATGGAAGCAGTTGTCTCCTGGAGAGGGGAGGCTGCTCCTGGGGGTACGGGTCAAGCGTGGGGGTCGGATTGTGGGGCCTCTGCAGAGCAAGTGACGTCCCTTCTTGCCTTGCTGGGGAGAGGAACCAAGTGCATCCATGGATGGACGCAAGGATGGACAGATGGATGGATGGAGGATGTAAGGATGGATGGATGAGCAGATGCATGGATGGGTGCACGAATGGATGCTTGGATGGATGAACAGATGCATGGATGGGTGCACGGGTGGCTGGACGGATGAGGGTGGATGGGGAAATGACGATCCCTCTTCTCAGAGGCGAGTGCTACTGGAGAAACCCCAGGAGCTGAACAGGGACCAGATGCTCTGGGGACATTTCTCCTTGACTCTGCCGTGGTGGCAACTCGGATCAGCCCCAAGCCCTGCTGGTGTCTGGGAGTGGCTTGGAGGGGACCACACTGTTGCCATCACCTCACAGACCTGCGCCGCGGTGGCATCGCGGTGACATTGCCACTCTGCTGTCTTTCCAGGAATGAAATTTGGGGCAGGCAACTCGGCAGAGCATCCTGAACCACGCACCCACCCTGGCTGGGCTGTGAGCCCGCTGAGGCTCTCCCAGCCCACGTCCAGCTCCATCCATGGCTCCTCCAGCACTTGCTAATGGTGGGGACACACAGGACACCCCATCGGAGGTCCCCTGTGGTGGCTTTCCCTGCTGAGCCTCCTCTCCCACCACCATCTCAGCTCATCGCTCCCCGTGGTCCCTCTCAGGGGGTTTGCAAACTGCTCCAAGGAGGGGGTCCCTGGGGGACACCAGCACAGGGAGCATGGCGACACTGTCCCATGGCATCATCCCCCTCGTCGCGTGGTGCTTCGTCACCTTCCAGGCGGGTAAGAGCAGCTCTGGCTTTCCCTGGGGTACTTGAATTTCCTTTGCTTGAGCCCATGGGGGTCACCCACTGGAGGGGGGGGGTTAATTTGGGGAGAAGGGAGGGGAAGCCAAGTGGGCTGTGGTGCACGTGCATGGAAAACCAGTTCTCTCCCAGTTTACCTGCACGCAGCCTCCCAGCACCCCCAGTTTCCACGCTGGCGTGGTGTCCTCCACCACGCACCATGCTGGGACGCGGTGGTCTGCTCGGGGTCACCCATTCCCCCCCAGGGGATGCAACTCTGGGACCCCAGATCCATCTTACGCAAGCTAGAACTGTTGGAGGGATGGAAAAAAAACATGGATCTTGCTTCCACCCCCATCACAGCAAGACCTCGCTTGGCCCTTCGCTTGGGATGAGCCCTCCCCAAGACGTCCAAGACCCTTGGAGCTGCTCAGCGCATCATCCCTGGTCAAAATACAACAACCAGGGCCCCTTGCTGGGCTTTCTACCCAACGGGGAGAGCTTGCATGGGGTATGGTGCATGCTACAGGGCTCTACACCCATCCTTCTTCAGGGCAGAGCCAGCCGTGCAACGTCTCTTTGGTTGCACATCCCTGTGCAAAGCTCTCCCTTCCTCCTTCCCTCGGCCTTCCTCGACTTGCTGGTGGAAATTTATGGAGCTCTGCAGCCAGCAAGGACAGCCGAGCGATGCGCCACAAGCTGACAGCGTCAAAGAACGCCAACAATTTTTAGGCAGAGCATAGAGCATTGCTTTCCTTCCCAGCCCCATCTCCAGCCCCGTCTGAGGGATGGGCTCTGGGTGGGCTGCAGCAGTCCCAAGGACTGGGTCAGCCTCCCCTTTGCAAAGCTGAACCAGTTAGCACCAGTAAGAGCAGCTGGAGGGGACGGGGAGAGGGATCTCAGCCACCCAAGAGTGGGATTTTCTTGGCCAGCATTGCAAGGGTGACCTGGCACCACTCTCCACCCTCCAGGAGGAGCATGGGGCAGCTTTGGGGGGGTAATTCCCCGCTCCCCATCCTAGGGTGGGTTTCTCCATCCCTGCCTGCAGCAGAGAGAGGGCTTGCCCAGGCTGGGCACACCATTTCAGTGGGATGCAGGGGTGTGGAAGGGGGAGGTCAGCGAGCCCTCCCCCATCCCCGTCCCCGTCTCCCCACAGCCGCCTGCCTGCGGGAGCAGGCTGGCAGCCACGCCGAGGGGCGTCTCTTCAAGCATCTCTTCACTGGCTACAACCGTTGGTCGCGCCCAGTGCCCAACACCTCCGACGTGGTCATTGTGAAGTTCGGGCTCTCCATCGCGCAGCTGATCGATGTGGTGCGTAGATCCCAGTCCCGTGTCTGTCTTTTCACCAGCTGGTCCTACTGGTCCTGGGGACAATGGTGGGAGGTTGGGTTTTGGCAGAAGCAACCCCTTGGCTATCTCCAGCAGGTGACAAACCACCCGCTCTGTGTCCCTGCGACCTCCAAAGGTCTGCACCCCTCCTCTCCATCCCAAACTCTCCCTGCCCCTGATGGCAGGAGAGCATCAAGGGAAACTGCTGGTCTCCATCCCTGCTGTGTCCTTATCCACAATCGACCTGCCCCACGGCACCTCTGGACTTGTCTGTCCATCCATCCCTCGCTATTCCTCCCATGTGCACCTACCTATCCATCTATCCACCTATCTACCTATCCAGCCATCCATTTATCCATCCATCCATCCATCCATCCATCCATCCATCCATCCACCTATACACCTATCAATCAACCTATCCACCTCTCCACCGATACACCCATCCATCTGTCCATCTGTTCGTCTGTCCACCTGCACTTGTCCATCCATCGGAGCGGCGCAGAGCTCTATGCTGCAGAACGTGATTTCTTGCTGCCATCTAGTGAGCAGATAGCACGGGAAAAGAACATCTCCGTGGACTTGGGCTGGTACCAGCTGCTCCCAGGAGCTGAACCCCAGAAGCAGAGGGCAGAAAGTGAAAGCAGTGATTTGGGGGCTAATTGGTGGGACAAACCCTTGGGCTGTCTCTGCCTGTCTCCTCTCATCTCTCCCTCTTGCCCACCGCAGGATGAGAAGAACCAAATGATGACCATCAACGTCTGGCTGAAGCAGGTAGGAGCCTGTTCCCTCGCTGGGACAGGGGCAGGAGTGTGTCAAGGAGGGCACAGCATTGGGGACAGAGAGACCCTGCCCAGGGGGGCTTGGTGGCACCTCCATGGTGCTGTTCCTTGGAGGGATGCTGCCAGAGGAGGAGGAAGAAGGAGGCATCAGACAACCTGGTCCCACCAGACCCAGGGCCACCTGATGCCCTCCCCTCTGTGTCTCCCTCCAGGAATGGAGCGACTACAAGCTGCGCTGGGACCCAGCAGAATTTGACAATGTCACCTCCATCCGCGTGCCCTCTGAGATGATCTGGATCCCTGACCTTGTGCTCTACAACAAGTGAGTGGTGCTGCCCAGATGGGGCATCCCTAGGGGCCAGCTCCTCCGTCCCCACCCCACCCCATCAGCTCCCTGGTGCTGCCAGACCCCATGGGCCTCCTGCCCCCCGTCCCATTTGCCTCTCCATCCCTGCAGTGCCGACGGGGAGTTCGCCGTGACCCACATGACGAAGGCCCACCTCTTCTCCAACGGAAAGGTGAAGTGGGTGCCTCCTGCCATCTACAAGAGCTCGTGCAGCATCGACGTCACCTTCTTCCCCTTTGACCAGCAGAACTGTAAGATGAAATTCGGCTCCTGGAGCTACGACAAGGCCAAGATTGACCTGGAGAACATGGAGCACCATGTTGACCTCAAGGATTACTGGGAGAGCGGCGAGTGGGCCATCATAAATGCCATCGGCACCTATAACTCCAAGAAGTACGACTGCTGCACCGAGATCTACCCCGACATCACCTTCTACTTTGTTATCCGCCGCCTCCCGCTCTTCTACACCATCAACCTCATCATACCCTGCCTGCTTATCTCCTGCCTGACCGTGCTGGTCTTCTACCTGCCCTCCGACTGCGGGGAGAAGATCACCCTCTGCATCTCCGTCCTGCTGTCCCTCACCGTCTTCCTTCTGCTCATCACGGAAATCATCCCGTCCACCTCGCTGGTCATCCCTCTGATCGGGGAGTACCTCCTCTTCACCATGATCTTCGTCACGCTCTCCATCATCATCACCGTCTTCGTCCTCAACGTTCACCACCGCTCCCCCAGCACCCACACGATGCCTCGCTGGGTGCGGAGCTTCTTCCTTGACTTCATCCCTCGTTGGCTTTTTATGAAGCGACCCCCAGTGCTGCCTCCCCCCGAGGGGACCATGGGGCAGTGCGACCTCTCGGGGACGAGGCTCAGCAACTCCCGGTGCTGGCTGGAGACCAACGTGGACGACAAATGGGAGGAGGAGGAGGAAGAAGAAGAAGAGGAGGAAGAGGAGAAGACATACCCCAGCCGCATCACCCAGACGGGCTCCCGCGGCCAAGGCACCCAGTGCCGCTATGGCTGCGGGCGCCAAACTGGGAAGGTGTCGGTGGGCTCAACCCCCCGGGTGGCCCCCAAGGGGGAAGAGGAGGAGGAGGAGGTGGGCTCAGAGGGGGGGCTGATGCTGTCCCCCAGCATTGTGAAGGCTCTGGAAGGGGTGCAGTACATCGCGGACCACCTGCGAGCTGAGGATGCTGACTTCTCGGTGAGTGGGTCCCTTCCAAGGGCTGGAGGGTGAGGGGGGTCCCCCAGCCTGGGTGCTGCCTCCTGCCACTTGTACCTCCATTGAGGGGTCAGTGCTGGGACCCCCAGTTGGTTCCCTAGCTGCTGAGGACCCAAAGCCATGGAGAAGATCAACGACCACCTCCCAGTCCATAGGGTCAACTGAGGGTTCCTCCAGCTCCCATCCCCACTGGCTGTGGGGATAGTGAAGGTCCCTCTTCTGCCCTGGGGGAGCAGAGATGGACCCCCCTGCCCTGCTGGGACCCTGCACCCCTACTTTTAGACAAGTGGTTGCAGAAAACCCTGGGTGGGATCAGCTCTGCCCCCAACAGCCTCCCCCGAGAGGTCCATCCCCCAGCCCTACTGCTCCAGGGATTTCCCAGGACAGGGGGTATCTCCTCGCCCTCAGGCAAACGGTGGATGCAGAGGAAGCTCCCAGGTGGTCTCCTAATCCCCAGGGGTCCCCCAAAACGGGGGTCTGCATCCTCTGCCCACACTCACAGCCCCTCTCTGCTCGGCAGGTGAAGGAAGACTGGAAATACGTGGCCATGGTCATCGACCGCATCTTCCTCTGGATGTTCATCATCGTCTGCCTCCTGGGCACCGTGGGGCTCTTCCTCCCACCTTACCTGGCAGGGATGATCTAGGGGCCAGGCTGGGCTGCAGTGGGGACAGCGGGGGGATGCACGGTGGTGCCCACATCTATCCAGAGCCTTGCTTCTCCCTGGGAGGGCACGGTTGCAACCATGAAGGACGGTGGGATGGGAGATGAAGGGTGAAGGAAGGGCTGTGCCAAGGAGTGACCTGGGGATGGATGGTGGGGAGAGACAGCTGCCTGCCATCCTGCCCACGGCGGTCACAGCCACCCAGCATCGGGGAAGGCACGGTATAGCTTCTCCATTGCTCCAGAGCAGGCTGGAGGCATCGAGGAGAGGTATCTGCTTCCTTGAGCTGCTGGAAGTCCTACCCCAAACACAAGAGCTGCATCTGGGTGTGACTCCAATGTGCTGGGCAAGAAGAGAGGACCTCATGGGTGCTTTCAGGTGCATCCTGACCGCAGGGTGCTCAGGCTGGCATGGTGATGCATGACATGGGGTGGGCAATAACACCTCAGCTGGTCCATGTAGAAGGACCGTGGGATGGAGGTTTCTGCTCAGCCCCATGGCTTGGGGGGGTTCTGCTCTACAAAGCTCAGTCTGGGCTCGGCTGGTGTGGGGAGAACCTGCACTGGTCTATCCTGAGCAAAACCTCCTCTCCATCCCACGTCGGATCCCAAACCGCCTGGCTCTGATGACTTGCAACCCAGCTTTTAATTTCTAGCTTCCCTACACGCTGAAGGACCCGTGCTTACAGAGCGTCTGCTCTCTTCTTCCATACCCTGAGGGACACCAGGTTTTTCCTGCAACATTTTCTCCTCCTTGGAGACCCACCCATGGTGGTGCTGGATGCTTCAGAAACACTTTGTGCTTTCAGGGCTGGACTAAATGGTGCCACAAAGGGACAGGGACATTCTGGGGGTGGTGCAGATGCTCATGCAGCCTTCGGTGCTCGTGGGCTGGCTCAGGTGTGCCCAGATGGGGCTGAGAAATGAAATGTGCAAGGAAGCAAGTGCCCAGGCGTGGCTGGATGGATGCGTGTGGGGGTCTATGTGTGTGGGACCCCCAGCCTGCTCCCCACAGGCTTTAGGGCTCAGACCTCTCCTGCGAGGGCAATTCTGGGCTTGGTTGGGGCTCGTCGCTGTGGATATTCTCACTAGAAAGCCTTGGGGGGGGAGCAGGGGGAGTCCAGGACCCCTGGTATGGATTGTGGAGTCAATGGGAGGGGACGTGGACACAGCAGAGCCAGGGTCACCCCAGCACTCCCCTGGGGGTGCTCCCCACGCCGGCAAAATGGCTCAGAGGTCTGAGCAGCACGACCTTGACTCTTCCTACGGAGATGCTGGTGACCAGGGGACCTGTCCCTGTGGTACAGGGGGGTGACAGGCAAGCAGAGGCAGAGCAGGACTTTGTGCAATGGTTTTATCTCAGCCAGAATGAACAACGCTTGTGGGAAGATGCTGGGGAAAAGCCCGAACCGTACGGTTTCCGACTCAAAAAAAGCACAAACTGAACAAGAGACGTGGTTCTGCTGTCGTTCCTTAAACGAGAGCAGCTCGGAGAAAACTCAGCTGGAAGAGGCACCGTGCTCCTGGTTTGTGTCACCGAAGGCTGCGGGGTCCCATCCCTCCCCGTGCTCTGCAAGGCTTGGGGCTGGGCACAGTCCAGCCGCGGGCACCAGATCCACCTCTCGTCATTAAATAAACTCTTCTGTACAATGTACAAGGAAATGCAAACAGTCCCTCCGGCCACCGCTCCGATGGCCCTTGGGGACCCCACTGTGGCCCCCCTGGGATGCCAGCTCCCCCAGCCGGGCCCAGGTCCCCATCTCGACATGCCGCCCGCAGCCATCTGTCCCTGGAGGGGCCAAGGGACGGACACACAGAGCAGGGAGTTGCCCAGCCAAGGGATCTTCAGCCACCCTTGGGGACAGGCAAGTTCCCCCCAGCCCTTTCCAGGGACGAGTCACTGGATGCCTCCCTTCTTCAGAAGACCGACGAAACGATGCTAAAGACACGAGCGGCTGCAGGAGGAGGGGGGACAGGGAGGGCAGGACGGCGAGGCCACAGGAGACACACAAAAGCCAGCTCCTCCACAACGTTCTCCTCCCATCTCCACCGACCGAAGCTCAGCAGGTCCTTCTCCTCCTCTCTTTCCCCACCCCTTCTCCTTCCCTCTCTTCACCCCTTGCTCTCACTCCAAGCACAGCTTCACCAGGTTGGCCTGGACCTTGGCTTGGTCCACAGCATCCAGGAGGTTCTTGGCATCCACGGCCAAGGTGTGGGAAGCCGTCAGCATCTGCCGCTTGCACTCCTCGCTCAGCGAGGTGACAGCGTTCTGCTGCGCCAGGCGCATCTTGTTGATGAGGTCAGCCAAGTCCTTGTTGAGCAGCTTCTGGGTCCCCTCGATCTGACCAGGACATGTAGAGGGTTAAAGGTGTGGGTGCCACCAGAACCCAACCCCATGCTGGACCCCTCTCCATCCTCCCCAGTCCTACCTCGGTGCGGGAGGCGGCGGGCAGAATGGGCAGGATCTCATCGACGCTGCCGATCAGCTTCCGTAGGGACAAGCCCACGTTCTGCGGGGAGGGTGGTGGGGTCAGGATGACTCCAGGCATGGGCACAGGGAAGGGGTGCATGGGAATGGTCTGTGCTGCTGAGCCAAAGATCCCATTTGGGAGAGGGGCATGGTGTGAGACATCCCCATCGTTGATCCAAGGAGCCAATGGAGGAGCAGAGCAAGTTGGAAACTCTGCCATCGTTGACCCAAGGAGCCAAGGGAGAGAAGGGAACATTGGAAGCTGTCCCACCACTGACCCAAGGACCCAGTGGAGGAGCAGGGAGTGCTGGAAGCGCTCCCACCATTGACCCAAAGACCCAGTGGAGGAGCAGGGCTTATTGGAAATTCATCATCAACCCAAGGAGCCAACAAAGGAGCATGTTGGAAATTCTCCCATCATTGACCCAAAGATCAAAAGAATGAGCTGGGAATGTTGGAAATGTTCCCTCCTACATGCCCAGGACCTTCCAGAGAAGGATGCTTGGTGGGAGCTGCTCAGCAGACTCATTCCCAACTCTCTCCCCCATTCCCTGAAGAAGCTCTGGTGTTGTCCCCTCCCTACCTTCACCACGAGGATGTACCCCTCCGGGGGCAGAAGGGTGATCTCGTTCTTCAGCTGCAGCACGGCCCTCACCAGGTCCATGACATTGCTGTACACCGTGTCATCAGTGCGGTCCAGGTTGGCCGTGGGGGCCGGGTGGATGGACTGCTGAGGAACGGGGAGACAATGGGATCAAATGGACCAAGGGAGGCAAGGAGGGAAAGACCAACACCCATGGGGAGCCCTGGCCAGACCCATCCACCTCCCACCTGTGACCCCAATGCTGCTGGGTCTGTCTGACCCCTTTGGGACCTGGGTGAGTCAGAAAAGTCCCATCCTGCAGATGCAGAGGGATGATGAAGGTGGAGGAAGAGGAAAGAGACTGTGGAGATAGAGGAAGAGGACTGGGACCGTGGTGGCCCAATCCAGGGAGGTCTTACCTGTGCCCCAACTCTTGGAGGCTTCTGGGGGGGCCCCGTGAACTCCGCTATGCCATCAGTAATGGAAAGGAAGGAGAGTCACTCTGGCTGCTCCCCTGGACACACAGACACACTCCAAGACCCATAGGACCCTTGCCATGTCCCGCACCACCCTGGAGCAGCATGTCCCACTATGGCTTGGTCACCTTGACCTACCCCAGCAATGTCACCTCCCTGCAGGGTCAGACCCCCTTGGACCCCCATGCCCAGGACAGGTAGCCCCCCATCCCCCCTAGGGCAGGCAAAGCTGCTCCCCAGGATCTGGGATGTCTTTGATGGAGGATCCCAAAGCTGGGAGGGATACAGCCCTGGGGCTCCTCACAGCTCAGTGAAGGGTTTCCCATCATTGACCCAAAGACCCAACGGAGGATCAGAACATGTTGGAAACTCAACATTGGCCCAAGGAGCCAATGAAGGATGAGGAAATGTTGGAAACTCTCCCATTGTTGACCCAAGGAGCCAATGGAGGAGCAGGGCATACTCTAAACTCGTTATTGACCCAAGGACCCAACAAAGGAGCAGGACACATTGGAAAGCTTCCCATCATTGACCCAAGGATCCAAAGGAGGAGCTGGGAATGTTGAAATGCTCCCTCCTACATGTGCAAGGCCTCAAGAAGGAAGGTCTTCTGTGCAAGACCTTCCCGAGAAGCACCCAAAGTGGGTGCTCCTGGGTGGGGTGCTCCCCGTGCTGCTGTGGGCACTCACTGTAATCCGTCTCCTTCTCCGGGAGCAGCTGCGAGGGGAAAAAACAGCAAATGAGAGGCACAAAGTCCTGGCTGGAGGCATCACCATCGCCATCCCCTCCCAACCACCAGCATCTCACCCCATTGACCTTTTCAGATTGATTTTCCCAATGCAAAGGGTACATTTATCAATATTTATCATCCATCTGTGCCAAAGCAAATTAAGATCTCCAGGAGAAGGACCCCCTACATATAAATACACCCCGACCCATGTCCCTGGAGGCCAGCACCACTCACCGGAGGAATGTTGTTGTTCATAAACACCGTGGGGTCCTGCAAAGGGGAAGAAGCTTTGTGAGAGGCATGGAGAAAAAGGAAAAAAAAAGTATTTTCCTGATTTCTGGGAGACTCATGAAACACTTCCCAGGAACAACATCCCAGCAGGGTCTGGGGATGCGGGAGAGGAGGGGGCTTCACGCCCATCACTTGTCCCATCTCCATCCTATCCCATCTCCTGGGGTACCAGAAGCCTCAAACTGCTCCTCCAAAAAAAAAAAAAGTTAATTCAAGCTGCTCTTCGCAGCCACTTGGCATCCGCCAGCCCCGGGGGCGAGGGGAGCTGGGCTTTGCCTTCTCGGCTGTGTGAGTCAATCGAATAAAAGATTTTCGGTCTCCTTCCAAGGCTGTCTCACCGCAAGCTGATGCATTAGTCACACGTTCGCTATCTCCAGTTCTTACTGAAAAAAAGCGTTCTAAAAGCTCGTTGAGACGCAATTGCCAGTATTTAAAAATTGCCCAAGGTTCAAATTATTCCTTTGGAAACGAAGGAGCTCCGGGAGGTTTTTACGGGTACGGAAAATAAAGGGTTTGGCTGCTGGAGGAGCTGTTCCTCCTGGGAAAACTGGCTTTTCCAGCCACGAACAGCAACCTCCGTGGTTTCTGCGGCTCTTCCACCACCTTTAAGAGGGTGCAAGAGCCGGAGGCAGCCCGAGGCCACTCACCAGGGACTTCTCCTCTTGCCGCAGCCACTGGTAGTCCTCCACCATCTCCTTCTGCTGCTTGTCCAGGACCTGCCGCATCTTCAGCCTCTCCATCTCCCAGAGTTTCTGCGCCTCCTCCCTGCTGCTGGGACGGAGGAAATCTTCCTCCTGGTGTGCAGAGGGTGGGCGGGGGGCTCAGGAGCCAGAACCCCCCCCCAGATTTTGGCACGGGAGCCACCAGAGCCCCACTCCGTGCATGCAAGCCATGCGCCAGACCCCAACAGCCACAAACCCCCACACTGGATTTGGGGAGCATTTGGGTTTCCAGCAAGGAGAGAGGAGAACCCCAGCTGGTCCCAGAGCTCCCACCGCCGCATCCCGGCATTTTTCGGGAGCAGCTCGTGGTGCGTCTGTGCTCGACGCAGAGCATCTCAGGAGGCACCCCAACACCCAGCTCTGATTTTGGGGCTCAAGTAAACCAAGCTCAGGTTGCAAACCACCATTAGCATTTCAGGTGACAATGCCGAGAGAGAGGAGCCCACCCAAAGCCCCCAGGAGTGACAGCCACCCGTCCCCTGCTCATTTTTGGGGATGCCATGCCAGCCGCTCATCCCCCAACATGCCTTCACCGGGATGTGCATGCAAACATGCGTAGAGGGGGGGATGGAGACGCCCCCCAGCCCTTCCAGCCTGCAAACAGCACCTGGAGGATGCCAGGATTTGGCCCTTCTGCAGCCGGGTTGGGAGCAACATTGAGCTCAAAGCAGCGGCGGCAGCAGCAGCACAGAGCGCGGTGCAAGCAAGCATCCCTCCCACGAGCCCTCGCATCCTGCCAGGTCCTCGGCGTGCCAGGGACGAGGCCACCCAGGACCGGGATGTCATCTGGATGTCACGGGATGGGGAAAAAAAATCCCTCTCTTACCCTCATGCTGTGGCGCTTGAAGACGTTGTGGCGGTTGAGCGGCGGGGTGTGCAGGGAGTTGGCCGGTGACTGGTACTCGATGGGGCTGGTGAGCGTAGGCGAGCTGGCACACAGACCCTCGGGGACCTGCGGGGGGCCGGGGGGGCGGGCAGCAGGGCGGCACGGGCACAGGACAAGGCCATGAGGGGGTTAGAGCGGGCGGACGGAGCAGACAACGCGGGGGAAAGCGGCTTTTGTGCCAGGAGCATCCTCTGCCCTCCTGCCCATCCCTGCGGCAGGATGAGGACCTTCCTCCTCGCTCAGCTCTTCATCACCCTGAGTGGGGGTTCGAGACCTCCCGTGCTGCTGCCCGGACCCCTGCCCAGCCCCACAAGAGCACCCAAAATATTTGCTCTTGGAGGTTTCACCCTGCTGCTGCAGGGACCAGCACTGGCGTGAGCTGTGCTCCCACGGGGCAGCCAAAAACCATCCCGGTCACACCACGGAGCAGCAAACTTCCTCTCCTCCCGATCGGGTGGCCAAAGCTGAGCAGGAAAACTGCCCTTCCCTGGGGAAAAAGCCTCTCTGCCGGCTCACGGGGCGGACAAAACACGGGGCGGGCAGGGCAGGGCTGAGCCCCAAGCGGTGTGACATCCTGGTGGCACTCGGTGGTGGCACGGGGCACCTCGGAGCCTCGAAAGCCACAAGACGGCCAAAGTTTGAGCTCCAGGTGTGGCTTTCTGGCGTTAACCCCCTTGCTCAGGTCCCTGCGGGATGCTCCAGCCCTGTAACCTCACCTGGAACTGCAGCTTGGGAGCCAGGAGGTTGTTCTGGGGTGGGGGCTTGTACCGGGGTCGGCTGGGCTGCGTGGAGAAGGAGGAGGTGGGTGTAAGATCGGGGAGGTCCCACTCCTGCAGCCCCCCTGCACGGGTCCTGCCCCCTCCTCACCTTCGGAGGGGGCTCCTGGAAGGACGGCGGCTCCATGATTTTGGGAGGTCGGTGGCGGTTGTTCCTCTCCTGCTCCTTGGCCAGTTCCTTCTCCATCAGGTAAATGTCACTGCGGGGAGAAACGGAGGGTGACAGTCCCAGGAGGGAGCGTTGGAACATCTCCCGTACCCCAGAGCGTGGGGATGCTGGAGCTGGATGGGTGGTGGGATACAGGAGGGAGGAAGGAGGGATGGGAAGAGCGAAGGGAAAGGACTAGAAGCACACAGCATGGTCTTGGCTGGCCACACCAGCATCCCCATGGCTGTCCCCAGTGACATGTGGGGTCAGGACACCCCTGAAGGACCCCTCCCCAAGAAGCAAAGCATTTCCCTTCCAGCCCAGGCACCAACCATCTCAAGTTCTCCTTTGAGTTTGGATGTGGCCAGAAAACTCCAGCCCCAAGATCTCGCACAGCTTCATCTTTCTCCTTCACCCCCTTGCCCACCCCTCCATCAACCCACCGACCACCCCCCAGCCCATCATGGGTCCCCCACCTCCCCGCTCACCTCAAGCTGCAAACCAAGTCCTTGAACTTGGGTCTTTCGCTGGGGTCGTAGTCCCAGCACCGCGTCATGAGGGTGTAGAGGACGGGTGGGCACAGGTCGGGCTTGGGCAGGCGGTCGCCCCTCTCCAGCACCCCGATCACATCCTTGTTCTCCAGCCAGAAGAAGGGCTGCTTGCCGTAGCTCAGGATCTCCCACATGCACACGGCTGCGGGAGCAACACGAGCAACCTCAGCTGATGCTCGAGACGGAGGAACCAGCCCCTCGTTTGAGTTTTTGGGGACGTGGTGACAGTGCCACGCTTTGCTGTGGGACACCAGGTCACTTGGCTGCTCAGTGTTGGATAAGCACAGCTCCAGAGCAGGATTTGTCCCCATGCATTGAGGTGACGCCACAGGAGGTGGACAATGCCCAGGACCCTGCTCCGTCCCCATCCCACCACGCACCGAACATCCAGACGTCGCTGGCCGTGGTGAAGCGGCGGAAGTTGATGGACTCGGGTGACATCCACTTGATGGGGAGACGGGTGACGGATGCTGGAGGGACAAAGACAGGGGCCGTGCTCATTGCAGGGGGGATGGAGCAGCGAGGTCCCATCACCCCATCCTGAGAAATCCCCACTCAGGGTTGGGATGAGCCCCAACGCCATGGCGCAGCCCTTACCTTTATAGTACTCCTCATCCTCGATGTACCTGGAGAGCCCGAAGTCGCCCAGCTTCACGCACTCCGGGGAGGCCACCAGGATGTTCCTCACGGCAATGTCCCTGCGAGGAGAGAGAGCCTTGGGTGGGGAGAAGGGGTGGAGATAGGGTGGAGATGGGGTATGGAAGGGTGACCAAGGAAGGGACCGAGGAAGGGGACAGAGACGGGGATGGGGATGGGGATGGAGATGGAGACCTCACACCCAGACAACCAGCTCACCCAGCTGCACAAAGGGTCTGCAGCAAAGGATGCTGCCAACCGCTTCCTCTACCCACTCCTGCCCCCCGCCTGCCCGCGGTCCCTGCTGTCCCCTGCCAGTCCCGGCATCCTGCCCAGCTCCTGTTCCCTCCTGCCCTACCTGTGCACGCAGTTGATGGCCTCCAGGTAGGCCAGGGCTTTGCTGATCTGTAGGGCGTAGAGGATGAGCGTGGGCACGGCCAGGCAGTGCTTGTTCTGCTCCAGGTACTGCCCCAGCTGCAAGGGGACAAGCGACGGGGGCTCAGGGACCGAGCAGGGGCGGGAAGGGTGACAGGGACGTGGGATGGGACCCTGCTCACCTCTCCGTAGGGATAGAGCTCCATGATGATCCAGGTGGGCTCTTCTTCCGCGATACCGATGAGCTTCACGATATGGGGGTGGTCCAGCTTCTTCATCAGCACTGTGGGGACACCATGACATGGGGGGGGGACCCCTCCAGGAGCCCAAAGCCCCACCCTGGGGTGTAGGGGCAGGTCTCTGCCATGAAGCTGGAGATAAAGCAGGAGGAACTGCCAGCCTAGGGCATCCCCAAAGGGGTTGGGGCTCCTAGTTCCCAGCTCCCCAGGGATTTACATCATAGAATCCATCACTGAACAGTTTGGGTGGGAAGGGACCTTCAAGATCATCCAGTGCCACCCCCTGCCATGGGCAGGGACACCTCCCACCAGCCCAGGTTGCTCAAAGCCTCATCCAGCCTGGCCTTGAATATCCAGACGGTTCTCACGCAAGGATCTGGCAGCTTTTCTTTCCCCTCCTCCCAGTAGCCATTGCTCCCATAAATCCAAATTTCCATTTTGGAAAACCCAAAATTTGTCCCCAAGCAGGGACCAGAAGATGCTGGGGCAGGGTTCTGCCATCCTGTCTCCACCACCCCCCCATTGCAATGGTGCAAATACCACCACCCCCCCACCTCTGTCCTCTGCTCCCCATGATGAGCACTGGGGGGGCTCAGAAATCTCCATTCCCCCCCCAAAAAAAGGGCAGCAGGACACCCCCAAAATACCCGCTTCGCTCAGGAACTTGTCCTTGTTCTCGGGGCTGCAGTCCTTCTTGCAGGTCTTGACGGCCACGTTGACCCGCTCCCCTTTCTGCAAGGAGGAGAAAGAAGGGGGGGGGGGGGGGGG
>WKFP01014647.1:200450-220332 GCA_011057875.1 Pterocles orientalis | reverse complement strand
TGAAGGAGCTGCCTCTCGTCTCCCTCTTTTGCTCCTGTTTCCTCTCGGACCCCCTGAACAAGCCGGCGTACACGTACGAAGGTAGGAGCCCACCCACGGCTGCAGGGAGCTGCCCCTGTGCATGAGTGGGGTCACCCTCAACCCCGTTGGTGGGTGTCTTGGAGCCCCTACTCCAACCCATGACATTGGGGTTGAACCTCAAGGATGCATTCGGGGTGCAGGGATTTGGGTGAAACCAGTGGAGATGGGGGAAGGTGGTGGCACGTGGGTGGGTAGTGGGACCCCAGGATGATGTGCCCAAAGGGGTGGGATGCGCCCACACCACCAGTCAGCCCACGCCCCTCTCCCAGCAGACACGGTAGACCTCACCTGGTGTGTCATTTCCGACATGGAAGTCATCGAGCTCAACAAGCGGACCTCGGGGCAGTCCTTCGAGGTCATCCTGAAGCCCCCATCCTTTGACGGCATCCCCGAGTTCAACGCCTCCCTGCCCCGGCGCCGTGACCCGTCCCTGGAGGAGATCCAGAAGAAGCTGGAGGCGGCAGAAGAGAGGAGGAAGGTGGGTCTGGTGGCTCGTACATGGGGACGTGATGTGGGGACACGCAACCTTGCGTTCAAGGTGGTCACTCAGCAAGGTGCACCCATCCTTGGGGATGCTGCTGCATTTGGAGAGGGCGGTTTTGGCCAGGAGGGGAAGGGACCCATGGTCCCCATGGCCAGGAGGGGAAGTGACCCATGGTCCCCATGGCCACGGTGTCCCCTTTGCCTGTGCAGTACCAAGAGGCTGAGCTGCTGAAGCATCTGGCCGAGAAGCGGGAGCACGAGCGGGAGGTCATCCAAAAGGCCATCGAGGAGAACAACAACTTCATCAAAATGGCCAAAGAGAAGCTGGCGCAGAAGATGGAGTCCAACAAGGAGAACCGCGAGGCCCATTTAGCTGCCATGCTGGAGCGCTTGCAGGAGAAGGTGAGACCCTGGCGAGGATGGAGGGGGGACATGCTGGGACACCAGTCCAGGAGGGCGTCACAGGATACTTGGGCACCCTGCATGGCTCTTGGGGTGCCATTACCCCCTGGGGACACCACCAAAGGGGAAGCCCCCTCTTCCCTTCCCACCATGCAGCAATACCCAAAAGCAGTATCCCACCCCGGGTGGGGGGTCCTGCCTGGGGACCCACCGAGCCTGACATGTCCGTAGGCTCAAGAGCGGTCAATGGGTGGAGAGCTGGGACCTGTACCTTGTCCACAGAGATGCAAAGCTGTTTCTTTCCCCATGTCCCACCATGATGGTCTTGACCCACCACTTGCAATTTTCCCACCTTCTGGGTGGTAGATCATCCCCTGGTCCCTTCCCCAGAGGCCATGGAGCCATCAGCTCCCCAGTGGAGCTGGAGGGGTCCGTGCTGCCATGCTAGGAGATGCTTCCACCCTTCCAGCCTGTGCAGACCTCTTCTCTCTCCCTGAAGCAGGTCTGTTCCCAACCTCAGCATGGAAGGTCCCACCCTCACCACCTCCAGCTCCCTCCAAAACATCCCTTCTGCACGGAGCTCGCCCAGTGCCCTTCTCCAAACGCCTCAGCTAGCCTTGGGTCAGAGGCAGAGAGCACGAGATAATGAAGGACAATCCGAGCTAAACCCCATCTCCTTGGGGCTCCCGCTCCATCCCGTCTGGTTGACGTCTACCTCCTAGCTAGAGGGCGAGGACAATCTGTCCCCGAGTGCCTCCACACTCCTTAAAACACCCCGGGGGAGGAGAGGATGCTGGTGACCCATCGGTGGTGTCCCTCCGGGGATGAACCTCGCAAACGTCCTCGTGCCTTCGAACCCCTCCGAAGCTGCTTGACCCGCCTGTTGGGGATCCCCCCCGAAGTCTGTCCAGCTAACGCGTGTCCCCCTCCTTCCCTCCTACCCCCCTCCCACAGGACAAACACGCAGAAGAAGTGAGGAAAAACAAGGAGCTCAAGGAAGAAGCCTCCAGGTAAAGAGGCGATGGTTGGACTGACAGCTCCGGGGAGGTTGGCGGAGGCTACGGCAGCGCAAGGTCGGATGGTGGAAGGGTGGACGTTCCTCTGCTTTCTTTGTTCGTGAATGTAAAAGAGTTGACCAGTGAAGCCATCCTATTCGTTTTCGGGGGAGGGCGGGGAGGGAGAAGAAAGGAGGGAGGGGTGGGCGGGAGGATGCTGGCTTGGGGATGCCCACCTCCTTGGTGGGTCTCACGCACCCGCCCGTCAACCAGGTCTGGAGGAGACAGCCGAGGGCTGGCGAAGCGGAGGAGGTGTTCCCCCTGCCGGGGGGGACAGAGCGGGTGGGGAGGGAAGGGAGGGGGGAAAATGTGCATCGTGTGTGACTTTAGTTTGGTGCTGGGCAGGCAAGGTGGGCAGGCAGGCATCCCTCCGACCTCTTTCTTCTCCTCCATCCCAATCCATCAATGGGCAGTGGCATCTCTTGGTGTCCCTCCGTCCCTTTTTCCCACTTGGATTCAGGACCTCTTGCCCCGAGCGGGCATTATTTACCCATAGACCTTACAGAACCATTTTGGGGAGGGGGGAGAAGAGATCCCCCCATTCGGAGATGGTCAGAGGGTGAGGCTCGCTTGCTCCAAAGGCTTTATCCAGCTGTAGAAGATGCTGATCATCCTGTTCAAGGGTGAAATTGAAAAGTCCCCGTGACTTCCCAAAGAACTGCTTTTTTTTTGCTTTTTTTTTTTGTAAGAACCTCCTGAGAATCATCTTTGTGGGAACTCTCGGGTGAAATCCCCTTTTCTGCTGTAGAGCAGCTGGAAAGTCACTGGCTTTTGGAGGTGGCAGCTCAGATGATTGTTTGGGAAGAGAAATCACCCCCATGGAGAGGAAAAGCAGGAGAGGACAACGGGGCAGGGCTGTGGAAGCTGTGGTGGAAGGGATGGGATAAAACAAGTGGGAGATGAGCTGGGGGAGCCGAGGCTGGAGACCCAGAGGTGGGGTGGAGATGCCTCCCTGGAGAGCAGAAGACAATGTCCATGAGAAACCCATGGGGATGCCAATGGCACCTCCTGGTGACACCAGAACCAGTTTGGGACTCCACCAACAGCTCACGACCAGCCCAGGAGCTGCTCTGTGGGAGCTGCTGTGCCATCTCCTGGGTGATCTTTGCCTCCAGAGAGCTCGTAGTGAGATCCTTCCCAGTGGGAGAAGAAGGAGAGTCTCCTTTCTACCAGGGGGGTGGGTATGTCCCCTCCTCTCCCAGTTGCCAGCAGGCAGTGGTCCCAGTGCCGCCATGCCCTGGCACCTCATCACCCTCCAACCCTGATGCTATCAGAGGGTTTGGTCTCTGCTGTGATCAGACAAAGCTCTCCAAGCTCAGATCCAGGTCTGGAGGGAACCATGTCTCTACCTGTGCCATGAGATGCTCTCCTGGACCCCATAGCCCCGGGGTGGGGGACACACCAGCCCGGGGAAGGGAAGGCGGGAGAGGAGATGGAGGGGTTTGTTGTAGCTGTGGCGCGAGCTGTCCTTTTTTTGTACACAACGGTTGTAAATAAACTGCCTTGGCATTTCTTTCATTTTTCTCATGAGCTGTGTAGTGTCTTGTGTGTGGTTTTGTCTTTTTTTGGGGGGGAGGAGGGTATCCCAGTGTTGCTTACACTGGGAAGGGGAAAGGGACTGGGTGGAGGGAAATTAGGGTGGGAGGCAGCATGTGCATCATGGGGAAGGGTCTGTTTTACTCCATATGCCCCAAAGGGGTGGGTGGCACCAAAATTTAGAACCAGTGTCTCAGAGGGGCCAACTGTCCATTCCTCCAGGGCCAAGGAGATCTACTCTGACCTGGTCGTCCCTGACCTGGACTAAGGAGGTCCCCTCTGACCCTTGGAAGCTTTGGAAGATGGGTGTCCACCCAAGGAGCTGGTGGTCCCTTGGAAGATGGGTGTCCACCCAAGGAGTGGGTAGTCCTTTGGAAGATGAGTGTCCACCTGAGGAGCTGGTGGTCCCTTGGAAGATGGGTGTCCACCCAAGGAGCTGGTGGTCCCTTGGAAGATGGGTGTCCACCCAAGGGGTGGGCAGTCCTTTAGAAGATGGGTGTCCACCCAAGGAGCTGGTGGTCCCTTGGAAGATGGGTATCCACCCGAGGAGCTGGTGGTCCTTTGGAAGATGGGTGTCCACCCAAGAAGCTGGTGGTCCCTTGGAGGATGGGTGTCCACCCAAGGAGCTGGTGGTCCCTTGGAAGATGGGTGTCCACCCAAGGAGCTGGTGGTCCCACAAGTGTGGGATTTGATGCCAACATTAAGACAAATCCCAGGATGGGACGCAGACCTCCCTGTGAACACAACAGCCATGCTCAGGGGTTTCCACCACGCTCAGGTGCAACAGTGAAGGGGCCATATCAAAAGCCAGCCAGCACTCTGCAGCAGGAATATTGCACGTCCCCGGGCACAGGGGTCTGCAGGGCTGTCTGGAGAGCGTGGCCGTGCACAGGACGCGGTGGGGATTCTGCCTCATGGCTGCACTCAACGAGGCTCTGTCAATACAATTCCCCGCCCCACATCACTTTAGACAGCACTATAATGGGGTCAGCCAAACTAACGAGGCAGGGGTTAATTTGAGTGTGAAGGGAAGGGCAGGAGAAGGAGCCAGGCTCACAGTTGGGAGCCCTGTTCTGGGGGGGTCAGAGTCTCTTTTTTCCCCCAGCCCAGGACTGAGAGCACAGGGTCATTTGATGGGGCGTGTTTAATTTCCTGCTTAGCCACACTGCCGTGTCCTGCCCAAAGCCTGGTAGCCAGCAGGTGCCTGGACCAGAACAATCACCTTCCTCCAGGAGAAGCCAGCAGGGCTGTCAGCCCCATAGAGGTGGGGAGGTACCTCTATGCCACATCCCCTATAATTTATGGGGCACGACACCCAGGAGCCCAGGCTCAGCCCTTCCTTTCTGCAGCAGAGATGCTTTTTCAGACACTGGTCCCACTTCTCCTCCCTGGGAGGAACTCAGACATCCTCTGTCTGGATCTGGGACTTGCAGTGATGAGACTCAGGCTGCTCTTAGCCTTGCTGGGGTACCAAATACCTTCATCTCACCATGCAGAGCCATTGCTGCCAGGGTTCCCCCCCTGATTCCCAAGGCCCCTGTGTCCTGTGGGTCCCATGTCACTTCTGCCCACCCCATGTGCCAGCTTCTGATAGACCATAAATGGCAGAAGACAGCCACACCTAGGGGAACGGGGAGGAGTTGGAGCTCCTGGGCTGGTCATGAGCAAGAAAGCTCTCCTTCCACCCTTGGTAGTGCCCAGATCTTCATGGCAAGTGAAGGTCCAACAGCAGCATAGACCAGCCCATTGCAACTCCCAGCCACCATCTGATGTGTCTTGGGAACATCCCTCAAGGAAGATCACCACGGCAAACCTAGCAGGTGGAAAAACAAATAACATTGTTTTATCATCTTGGGGATATTGGTTTGTAGGATGCTTGGAAGGTGACTTCTCCACTTGATTTGCTCATGAAAAATAAAGTTCCAGGCAAAATATAGCCCAGAACCGTGTAGAAGGTACAGAAAGCATCAGGGAGCCAGCAGAACATCGAGCAGGAAACGAGCGGCGGGGAGGAACGGTGCTTTGTCTCTGCTACATCTACCGTTCTCCTTCACTGAACCCTCTTTGAACTCGTACACGCACATAAAACAGGAAAAAGGTAATTTAATTAGATATTCATCACCAAACACAGTAAGGGAGGAGGCCAAGTCCCAGCTGCCATCTCTCGATCCTGCAAGGAGGCAAAGTCAGGAAAAAGAAGGGTGTCTCACCGCGGCTACAACCGGAAAATTAAAAGACAGCAACAACAAATCTTCTTTCTCCAGAGTAAGGCAGTACAAAAAAGACTCAAAATCATGTCTGACCCTTCCTGCAGACCACTTTTAGGGTGGACAGAAAATTCATCAGAAGTTCCCTGCCGCAGGAAGGACAGAGAGGGGAAAATGGAATGGAAAATGGAAAAACCTTCAGTATTTTTTATTTTTAGATCCTTTTATTCGGAGCATTATTATCACAACTTGCTGATGTCCGTGTGTTCATCACGATCCCTGCCAGAGAGGACAAGGGCTGCTGCAGACCTTCCTCCATTTTTGCCCATGACACCGTCCCTGGCGTCCTGGCTTTCCTCAGGGTCATCTCAGAACCTTGGAGCCACCCTAGCGCACCCCTGGGGTGGTGGACCTTCAGCACCAGACACGTACATGGGAATGTGAAAGGAAAAACTGTCAAGACCAGAGAGATGCTCATCTTACGGAGCAAGAATTGGTCCGTCGCATTGTGTGTGTAAAACTCGTACAGGACTGCTGGTTCTTTGCTTCCCTCTAAAGTACCGTTGGGTTGGTGGCCAGACCACTCAATGTCTCCGTTCAACATAACGTCCGTCCAGCCTCAGCGTGTGGTTGAATCTCATCACCCAGTCAACTGGATTGAGTCTCAAGCCTTGGGACTGCCCAAGCCTGCCAAGGGCTGCTGCTACTCACTGAAACAGCGAGCCACGTGCTTGTCTCTGCAAAGCCCTTCTCTGCGAGCTCCTCCACACTTCACCACCCAAACACTTCTTGAATTTCTTGACACCTCTGCCTTTGGTTTGGATTTCTCAAAAGCAAACAGGTAGCATCAGGCATGGTGGCTCGGTCCTTCCAGGTTCTCCAGCATCAGTTTTTGCTCACAGCAAATGAATTCCTCTGTTCCCAACATTCAACACAAGGTGAAATGAAGAACATCCTAAGCTCCTTCATGGGGAGACGTGGGGCCGGAAAGTGCGTGGTCGAATCATCATGACCACCTTCCTCAGGGAGTAGTAGTCTGTGTCCTTCCATGAGTACCACACGATACCATCCGGCCCCAGGCTCTTGCGGTTTTTAATGGAGTATCGGCCACCCTGTGATGCGGAGAAAGAAGGACGGTCAGGCATGGGAAATGCACAGACGCGTCATCCGGATGGGAGCATCAGAAAACCGATCGCTCTGAAGCACTGGCCCAGGGTGCCCAGAGAAGCTGTGGATGCCCCATCCCTGGAGGGGTTCAAGGCCAGGCTGGATGAGGCTTTGGGCAACCTGGGCTGGTGGGAGGTGTCCCTGCCCATGGGGGTGGAACTTGGCAGGTCTTGGAGGCCCCTTCCCACCCAAACCATTCCATGATTCTATGAAAGATGTGGTGAAAAGAGAACGTGCTAACATCTGCAACCTCATCCCTCCACCTCACCTTGTAGTACACTCCGTTGAGGTTGGAGAAGAAGCACTGGTGGTACCACCAGCCCCCGTGGGAAATCTCAGCGCAGATGTTCCCCGTGTCGGGTGTGCTGAAGCTCCTCTTGTTGTGGTACCAGGCGAAGGAATCCTCCACCGTCCCGCTGAACCCATCCACGTGCAGGCGGTAATAGTTAGCTTCATCCTCAATGCTGCAAGCAACAAAGGTGGGACTGTTCAATGGGGAGCATTTCCAAGCTGGGTACCGCATTCCTGGTGCGGACACCTAGCAATCATCGAGCTGCTCCGGCCAGCCTCCCTGCTATGATTCATCACCTCTAAAAGCCCAAGATGTTGTGTTTTTCCCTTCTGTGGCACGCGCATGATTTTGCCATGACTCAAGGAGCTCGTTATAGGGCTGAACCGGGCAGATCGTGACTCTAAAACCACAATAAAGGACCGAGGCGGCTTTGGCAAGGCAGTCCCTCTAATTACACAGCCCTGCCTCCTCTCTGTGTAACAAGCATCCCGCTCTTCACCTAGGATGAGCCAATTAGTAACCCACCCCTGGGTTAGCAAAGGCTGCAGGTCACTGCCACCGCACGCAACATCTGATGAGAAAAATCGGGATGACCATTCAGAGCACACTTTTGTTGGTGCAGGATACTCTACGGCATATTCAGGCAATGGGATTTATTTTTTTTTCCCCAGCAGTTTTGGGGTTTTCTCAAAGCCCTCAAGCTCCAAGTGTCCATGGGGTGAAGTGCTGCCTTGGACATCCTCCCATGGGGGTTACTCCGCAGTCACCCACAGGCATTTCCAGTAGAGACAGGAAAGGAGTTAATCTGGGACAGTCTAGACAGACCTGGTCACCCCTGATTAAGGAAGGATGTGGTGTGGATTAATAAAACGCCGGAGGAGGGGAAGGTCTGCAGGCACTGAAGGACATTACATCAGGTTCAGCAAGTCATGAGTACAGAGGATAAAAATCAAAACAAGATTCTAAACCAAGGGAGGTGCTGGAAGACCTGCCCAGCAAGACTGGGATTCAAAACCTTGTTTTTCATATAGAGCTCAATAATTTTGGCAGAAGAAAATACCCCTAAGCAGGGGGGCACCATCCATTGGGTCCTCCAGGTCCCTTCCCCTGGGGCTGTGGATGTTGGCCACGGCCAAATGACACTGGACATCTGCTAGCTCACACCCAGGCTTCAACCTGGGCAAGAACTGGTGGTCAGATCCAGGTGGGGAAAAAAGGATAGACAGCCTGGGTCCAACCTGAAAAGACAGAGTCTCTCTGACCTCAGCAGTATTCCCACGCCTGACGGTCTCCCAACATTGGCCCAGTTGTGTCTATGAGAACCAGGGAAGGCCATCCCACTTTCTACCTGAAGACCTGGTAGAAGGCGTGCTTGTGCTTGTTGTTCCAGTCCTCCAGGTCGATGCGCAGAGAGTAGTCCCCTTGGCTTGTCATCTTGTGGATGTTCTCGTTGCCCAGCCAGAACTCACCACCGAGGTCCCCAAAGCCCTCCTTGTACTCATTCCAGGTCCTGTTGAAGTCAACTGAGCCATCCTGACGCCTCTGGATGACTGTCCAGCCCCCACCTGCCAGGAGAGAGATAATGTAAAGTGGGAGCCTCCAGGGAGCATCCAGAGGGTCCCAGACAGACCCCCCAGTGGTGTCATCTCTGAGGATCCATCTGCAGCTCAGCAAGGTGTCTCCTTGTCGTGCCTCCTCCCACCAAGTGCCAAAATAGAGGGTTGGTGGCTGCACGAGGATAAAATGTGACGCCCGTCATAGCTCATGGAAAAGGGCTGACACCTCTCCCACGTTGGTTTGTGATGACGTTCCTCTGTCCCAGTTCTCAAGGTGGTTTTAACTGAGAGGGAGCTGGTAGTTTTTGGGAAGCAAATGTTTTGGGATTGGAACAAACTCGAGATCCTAGAGTTTGGAGATTATTATGTCCTGTTCCTGCAGCACCACAGAGACACACGAGCTCTCCTAGCTCTCCATCTGCTCTCCCATCTGTCCAAATCTCTCTCTCCTCTCTCATTTTATTCCAATATTGTGAGCCTGGAGGGGAGAAGGGGGCCTGGGGCCATCTTTTGATTTGCTGTTTGTACAACCTGGCACTCTACAGTGTCCAAGATTGTGTTGATGGCCATGCAAATAATAATAATGACATCACAGAGACCACGTTGTCCAAACAGCCTGTTTCTTAATGACCACATGCGTCCCAAAGCTGTAGATCCTCCAAAAGGCAAGACACCTACATGGAGGGCGCTGAACCCCTTCTTCCAGCACGGGACGTGTGGATGTGACACATCCATCCAGGCTGGGGTAGATCCAGGGAACTGACAATCCACAGCCCCATTTCCCTGACGATTGCCGTGATTCTTCCAAAACTCAAGTGTTGCAAACTGATTTTGTTGGTAAGGTTGTGCCTTGGGATGACGACAGCATGCTCCGTACAGATATTTAGACAGCAAGGGTGTGGGAGGTCACCTGCTCTCCCATTTTCACTCCAAAATAACAGTGGGAGAGATTCTGTGTTCCCCCTCCCCAGCTCATCGCAGCTACAACTAGTGTCTGCCCACCCCTAGCCCTCAACCACCCAAAGGTGCTCCAGATACCACCATCTGCTACTCCAGAAGAGCCGCTTTTTCCCTAAGCCCTGTGTCATCGTTAAGAAATATGAGCCGTAGAGCTCAAATAAGTGAGTTTTGGACAGAACTGATCACTTAGAGTTGCAAGGTTGTGTGATTTACGTGCTGTATATTTATTTTTAGATATTAGCGAGCAGGGAGATTTGCTGAAGCCTGAGACCACAAGCCGTAAATTCCCACTGAGGTCCATGCTTCCTTTCAGCAGCTGGTACAGTGTGCTGTGTTTTGGGTTTTTTACTGGGAGAATAACAAAGATAACACACCGAAGTTGTGGTTATGGCTGTTACAACTAAGCAGTTAGTATTGATAAAAAGTCTGGGACTTGGGCAGTTTCTCATTCTGCCAAAAAAACACAGACTAGAAGATACGGAGGCTTCAAGGCTACAACTGCCAACAACAGAAGCAACTCGTCAAGATAAGAACAACTGACAACCTGCCCAGAGACACAGGGAGAATCCAAGGAGGTTTTAGGTGACCCCAGACCAAAAATCGTCATTGGAACAAAAGTTGCATGCGTGAGGGCAGGTGTACACTCTGAAAGGGTGTCATTGCCCTGGAATTTCTTGGCTCGGGGTCCCTGTCTGGACTCACCCAGCTTGAGCTGACCCTACTGCTAGACCATTTAATAATTTTTTTTTTTTTTAAAACTTTGATGCCTGGGACTCTGCTCCAGGAAACCCAGAGATCAGACTACAGAGATAACACTGGAAGCCCGGACGGTGCGAGCTTCCTTAACAGTCATACCCATGAGGTGTGCTGCAAATATCTCGGATGCACGAGGACATCTCAAAGAGCACCAAACACCTGTATTTAGGCAACTGAATTACAGCCATAATGTCTGGTTTGAACCAACCATCCATCCAAAGCCCTTCTATAGCCAGCAGAGAGGACAAGTCCTCTGTCCCTGGAGAAAGAGCCCTTCTGGAGATGCTGCTCTCACCGACTGTAAACCAGCCTCAGAATAACTCAGATATAGGATCACAGAACGGTTTGTGTTGAAAGGGACCTTAAAGCCCACCCAGTGCCACCCCCTGCCATGGGCAGGGACACCTCCCACCAGCCCAGGTTGCCCAAAGCCTCATCCAGCCTGGCCTTGAACCCCTCCAGGGATGGGGCACCCACAGCTTCTCTGGGCACCCTGGGCCACTGCCTCACCCCCGCACAGGAAAATATTTCTTCCCAATGTCTAGTCTAGATCTGCCCTCTTCCAATTTAAATCCATTGCCCCTCATCCCATCACTGCATATAAGACACAACTTGGTAGGTGCCTCCTGCGGTACCTTCAGTGTCCATCTCACAGAGCACTTCAATGGGCATCCCTCCGATTGAGGGCATGATGCTGTAGATCCCAGACCGCCAGACCCCGTTGTAGTAAACAGAAGCACAATCGATGGGGCAGTTCCTGGTGTGCTTCACCTCTGAGCGAGAAAGCAGAGAAACACAGGGTTCAGTGCAAACCAGGTTATATCTCCCCCAAAACATCTCAGACATTGACAAAGAACTGGCTGGTTCTTGAGTGGTGGTTGATGTAGATAATAGCAGAAGGCTTTTCTTCTCCCAGATGGCTGCTGTGGTTTTTGTCTTGCAAGGAAAGGGGATTGAAATCAGTCTGGAGCACCTAACGATGTTTTTAACTGGGATACATCAGGTGGGATTTGTTTCACCTGGCACTTCAGGCAGGTGGTCTCAGCTACTTCTTAGAGGCTTCTGCAGAGGGCACCTCATCCCGGTTTTAGGTGGTAGAGGATTGAAGAACTGCTCTCCTTGCCTCCCTCCATCACCTGCCAAAGCCGAGTGATCTGCACAGAGGTGCCTGGTGGCATCTGAGATGCCCTGGGGCTGGCTATCGGCTGTCCCGTGTGGGTCCTGCCCTGTATCTGCCAGGCTGATGTGGGTGTCTTGGATGCTCCAGGATATTTTGGGTGGCCCTAGGTGTCAGCTGAACTGAGACCTTGATCTTAGCAATGGAAAGAGCACCCGGAATTGCTTTCGGTCCATTTTCTTAATTATCTAGCTCATGTGGGGACATGCCTACGTAGACACCCAACATGAAGCATCTTCGTCGGTGAGCTTCATCCCAGTGGGATGAATTGAATCTTTAGAAAGAAAGGCACCAAGGCAGCCCACACCGGCATCTCTCCTTCCTTTTACATACACAGCCAGACCAGTGTGGGCTGAACACCAGACTGGGATCACTGGGAGAACCAGGAACCCAGGGAAGGGAGGGAAATGGCCCTTCCAGGAGGGACACGGAAAGGATGAGAGCACGGGACGGGCAGATCGTGAAAGCTCCTTGGGGATGGGAAAGTAAGTCCAGGCGGGAGCAAGGGATGAATTGTTGCAACATCCCAGCCCGCCTACTGGAGAATGTGGTGGGTAGGAGGTCTCCTGTGCCTGGTGACAGATTTGGGACATCTTTTGAGGCTGGTACCAACTGGCAGCGCTGCTGTGAGGGAACACGGGGGAGAAACCAGCCGTGTGCAGCAAGCAGAGGTCAGGGAGAGGCAATGGAGACCCAGCAAGCATCTGGGACAGCCAGCAGAACCCTGCCCAGATAGAAGTGTTGCACCAACTGGCTGCACCCCAGCTGGCATTCTCCAAGCCAGAGGTGTCACCATCCCAGTCACAGCAGGTTGCTGAGATGAATCCCAGCTCTGGCTTGCGGGTGGTGGTGATGGGTGCAAACGTCAGCTCTGACATCCTGGTTTTGCACAGAGAATTTCTTACTCGGGGCTCAGAGGTACCTGGAAGCAGGTACCAGTGGAGCTGGTATGCTACTACACCATGACATGGATGGCCGAAAGAGCTTTAAATGAGCACGGTGGAAAAGACTTAGAACAACTGGCTCAGGGGAGGAGTGACATGGCTCTGCCCCTCCAGACATCGCCTGATTGTAGAATTACAAAATCCCAGAATGGCTTGGGTGGGAAGGGACCTTCAAGATCATCCAGTCCCCACCCCCTTGCCATGGGCAGGGACACCTCCCACTAGCCCAGGTTGCCCAAAGCCTCATCCAGCCTGGCCTGATCAGATCAGATCACGGTTGGCAGGTGAAAGCCATTAGCACTCTATCTACACGTGTCACCCAAGTCATGCCACCCAGCCCCCTCCTCAATGGAGAAGACAGACTCTAACTCTACAAGTCCCTCACCCACAGCTCATGGAAGGCTGGAAGACTATTGAGGAGAAGTATCACTTCATCCTTCTCCAGCCCCCCTCGAGATAGGACAAAGCATCCCCTCCCAGCCACCCCCGGCAGCTCCCCATCACCTGGATGGTGCATCTCCTCCTGCAGCCTCATCTCGGCAGGGCCCAGGCAGGTGGGATTCCGCCATGCCCAGTCGGTCAGGACGGAGATGTTGTTGATTTGCGCTTGCATGTCGTAGAGCAAGGTGGCCTGGATGTGCTGCAGGGTGCTGGCCTCGCTGTACCGATGCTCCAGGTCTTGTACCCGTTGAGCCAAGCTGTGGTTCCGGCCGGCCGCCTCCTCGTGCTGCTGGCAGGGAGAGAGGTTGGATGGCCGGGGGGGATGACTGGGGACCGGCATGGGGCTGGAGGCACAGCCCAGACCCCCCAGGGATGTGCAAGCAGTGGAAAAGGAGGGCATGGTGCGACACGGATGCCCCATCCCTGGAGGGGTTCAAGGCCAGGCTGGATGAGGCTTTGGGCAACCTGGGCTGGTGGGAGGTGTCCCTGCCCATGGCAGGGGGTGGCACTGGGTGGGCTTTAAGGTCCCTTCCCACCCAAACCATCCTGGGATTCCACGATGCTATGATTCTATAATTCTATATCATGTTTTATAACAATATAAGGATATATTGCGTGATGAGCCACCTCCTGCTCTTCGGGAAGCATCTCGTGTCCTACAAACAGCAATGACCATGCCCTGCAAGAAGTGTGTGTGATACAGGACCCCAGCCCCTTTTACGACCTTTTTGCAGTTTGTTTTCAGGACAGCCGGTCTCTGATCCTATATAAAACACATGCACAAGCTGGCTGGGGATGCCCCCAGCTCACACCAGGAGATGGACACCCTGACACATCCCAGACATACCGCAGACACGCTCGCCTCTCTTGCTCCGTGCTCCCTGTCCGTTAGATGGCAGAGCAAGCCTTGAACGGCTCCTCCAGAATCCCACAGCAGCCCGGGAACCCCCTGCTCCCTCCCCTGGGCAGCCCACCAGCTCCACACCCTGCTCCCCAGTCCCTTCTGTGTGCCTGGCAATCCCAGTTCCCCCATATGAACTGGGGGGATGCTGGTTCTCCACCAGCACTGCCCTACCCTGTCCCCCGATGGGGACATCTCTTCCTCCATCACCCACTCAGCATCCCTTCCTTGGGCTCACATCCACCCCAAGACCCCCAAAATAAATGAGTTTATGTTCTCCCCTCCCTGTCCGCAGTGTCAGGGGCAAATCTGGATTTCCAGGTGTCTGTTCAAGCTTGTGGCTGATTAAACATCCCTGGGGACACAGAGATCTGTCACTTGACTCGTCGCTACCTGCAGAACTGCCGCGGTGTTGCTGAGGGTCGGGGATTTCCCCCACCTGGAAGGGGTCTGCATTCCCACAGGACGTTTTCTTCCTTTCCAGATGCCCCCAGGACCCCCCTCGGTGCCCGTTCCTGCCAGGACACACCCCAGCTTGCTTTTCCCACGGGAGGCATCACCCCTGCTGGGTTATTGTCCCAATAACTAATGGCAGCTCTGTGCTATCCTTCCCAACGACACTGCAGCCCATCCAGCCTGCCCACACCCCAAAACCCGGAGCAGCCGGGCAGGCAGGGACAGCAAAGAGGGAATTACAGCGTGCGACAGCACAGTGCTGGCCTTCTCAGGACTGCAGCATCTCTGGCTCTACCATAAATCCGCCGTCCCCCCAACCTGCTCCGTGAGCCGTGACAGCCACAGGCTTCTTCCAGCTCCTTCACCCACGCACCAGCTCTCCCACTAAACCCTGTGATGCTTCCTCCCAGACAATCCCCTCCTCCACACTTGATACCTTGGGGTTTTGATTTTTTTTTTCTTTCCCCTGCTGCTGATTGAAACCAGCGCAGCCAGACCACCGCCACGGTGCCCTGACGCTGCTGCCTCCACCGCATCCCTCTGCTCCGCTTTATTTTTGCCCAGCTCTGTGCAAATGCGCAGGGTGAGGGGGTTCCTCTTGCCCCCTAAATTGCCCTGGAAGGAGGGAAGCACGGCCAGAGACGGGATCAACCCGTCTGACCCAATTTGGGTGTCCCCGTTAGCCTGAGAGGAGCTGTGACCTGGAAGAGCCTGTTGCTCTCACTCGGCTCCGAAAAGGATGCTGAGCTCCAAGAGATGTCTCTGCTCGGATGGACAAGCCCACGCCGAGAAATGACTGATGGCAAACCCCAGGGAGACCAACCAGCAGCAGCCAGAGGCTGATTTATGAAGGCGGATTAAGGGAGCAGCAGCTCCTCGGTGGGAGGAATGAAGGCGGAGGAGACCTACCCAGGCTGGCACAGCGGGGAATGAGGCAGGGCGGCTCCCGGGAGATGCGAGGGGATGCGGGAGGAAAGCAGCTTCCCAGGCTGGGCACATGAGCTGGGAAGCGGCCAGCCCAACACAGCGGGGAAAATCCTTATGGGAGAGTCCCGACGCTGGCGGGGAGCCGAGGGGAGCAGCTCAGCAGCTCTTGCTGCTTCTGGTTTCCTCCGTCAAGCTGTAATTCCCTGCGCAGCATTCAGCTTCGCTTCTCACTTCTCCCCTCCTCTGGTGCTTGGAGGGTGACAGGACACCCTCATTGCCATCAGTTAAACTCTCCAGATTTTTTTTTCTTCCTTTTTTCGGGCCTCCCATCCTTTTATTTTTTTTTAGACTCATTAAAAAAAAAAAGAAAAAAAGAACTGAGGTTGGAAGAAATGGCTGGGGGTTCCCAGCCCACCCCCCTGCAGAAAGCAGGGACAGTCTCCAAGCTGGATCAGGCTGCTCAGGACCTTTTCCAATCAAGGTCTGAAACTTTCTATGAATGATCTCAAAAGATCTCGGAGGATGTCCCCTTTCTGAGCGCAGCGGTCTCTCGGTGGCACAGGTGCTGCTGGCACCGTCCCCCAGGTACGAACCCCTTGGAGACACCTGGGTAGGACCTGGGACACCTGGGTGCACCCTGCATCCCTCTGCTCTCCTCGTAGGGTGAGCACCCCACCAGCACCCCAACTGCTGCTCGCCTCCCCTTGAGGAGGAACAAGCTCTCCCAACTCACCCCATCCTCCAGGAGACATCCAAGAGGTCCTAGCAGCATCCCTGCCTACGTTCACTGCTCAGGTCTCTACGAGACGGGCTGGATCCCACAGAGACCCTTGCGTGGCAGACCCTGGGGGTGGGTAGGAGGAATCCCACCCTTCGGTGCTGCTCCAGAAGCATCCCTGTCCACCAGCTCCCCTCCAGCTGCTAGTCAAGGGCTGGAACACCGGGGTAGGATGTGAGAGCATCTGCTAACTGTCTGAGGGTGATTCAGTAAAAAAAAAAAATCCCCAAACAGCAGGGAAAGGGATAATAAACTAAGCAAAAAGATATAGAAATTACCAGGAGGGTGATAATCACAGAATCACAGAAGGGTTTGGGTTGGAAGGGACCCTGCCATGGGCACCTCCCACCAGCCCAGGTTGCCCAAAGCCTCACCCAGCCTGGCCTTCCACTCCTGCTCAGTGGTGGCCACCAGAGATGTGTCCTTCACCCAAAGCTCCAGGTTTAGCCTGGGATCCCGCTGTGGGTGATGGGACGGATCAGCAACCCCTCCTAGGCAGGCTGGAGGGCGGAGGAGGCAGCACAGATAAAACACCAAAGGGTTTGTGGCTAACGTTCAGAAAGATCAGCCCTGGAAGGGTCCTGAGCCGTCGCAGCGGGAGCAGCTGGGGTTTAACGGATCACCCAGCCCCTGGCCAGAACAACGCCGTACGTCCTCCCCCCTGGGAGCTGGAAGGGACGGTGTGGAGGGACCGTGGAGGGGGTCTGCAAAGGACAGCCCTTTACCTGGAGCTCCAGGACTTTGATACGGTGCCGGTGGTTCCTCAGCTCCTCCTGTAGCTCTGAAATCAACTCCCGCAGCTCCAGGACCTGCTGCTTACGTTCTTCGTTCTCATGGAGCCAGTAGGACACCTCGTCGGTGCAACGAAACATATCCGGGCATCGCTGCTCGTCCCCCTGCGGCAGCGTGGCCACGATCCGACAGCGGCCGTTGGGCAGCACCTGGTTGCTGTATTCCCCGCACTGGATCAGCCCCGTGCCCCCCTGCAGACCCTCGTGGTCTCGGTACGCCGCGGGCAGGGATTTCTGCAGCGAGGGGCCGCTCAGCACGGCCAGGAGGAGGAGGGAGAGGAAACCTGCCCTGGCAGAGCCGGCGTCAGGGCTGACCTCCATCAGGTGGGTGAGGATGGTCCCCAGGGATGATGCCATGTGTTTTGTCATCAAATGCCGTTGGGGACAAAGGTGGCAACCCCCAGGGCATAACACTGGGTCTTCTTCGGGCAGCTAGCAGGTAAAGTTGCAGCTATATGGGAACAGAGCATCCATGGGGATCCCAGAGCTCTCGACAAGGGGGTCACTGCAGGCAAGGGACCTGCCTGTCCCCATGGAGCATCCTCCCTGGTGTCACCCCGTGGCCACCAGGCTGGGACCAGCGCTGGCGGCAGCTCGTCTGCTCTCCTGGCCAGGCTCCGTGGGCAGCGTTTCCCCTCCTGCAGAGCTGCTGGTTGGCTTGTAGGGTGCTGAGGTGGGGCTGCGGGTGGTCAGCCCCTTGGGCAGGGCTGTCAGCCCTGGGAAGAAGCTGGGTCCCCTGCATGGGACATCCCGCTACACCGTTGCTCCCTGAAACGGGAACCAGAGCAAGGAGACAGGTGATGGAGAGGAAGGATGAGCAACCAACCCTCCCCACCATGCAGCAAACCAACAGGTCCCCCCACCTTCCCCAGCCCCCTCCAGCCAGGGGACACTGGGCACAGATTTGGGGCTCTCTCCGTGTCCCTCTGTGTGACATTTTCTTGGCAGATGTGACTCTAAATGGAGTTCTCAGGTGAATGGTGGCCATCTGCATGGGTAGCCCAGACCACCAACCCACCCATGGGCAGGGTGAGACCACCAACCCATCCCCGGGGCAGCCTGGATGGGCCCTGACCATGGGCTGATTGCCCCCCATGGGCTCAGGTCCAAGGAGGGATGGAGGGGTGGCAGCCTGGCCGCCATCTAGGCGAGACAAATACGTGACTTGGTCCCTTTTATCCCGAGAAATCGGGCTCCCCATGGCATCACGCTCTGCATCTGCTCCCAAGGTTTCTCCAAGCCATCCCTGTCCCACTCCGATGAGGATGGAGAACTGGGGGGGATCTCGCAGCACCCCAGCTCCCAGCAGGCAGCACCCCAGCTCCCAACATACCTTCAAAAGTCCTGTCCAGGCAACAAGAGCAGAGAGCAGCGAGCACCGGCTGGCCATGGGGAGCGGGGTGCGATTTAGGGGACACTAAACGCTTATTCCCCCTGATCCTATCACCGCACTATAAATAGGGCCAAGAGAGCCGCCGGACTCAGACGACGCACGGAAGGGAGGAGCGTGGGTCCCGGCGTGACCTTATCAGCACACAGGGGGATTAAGCCTTGGCAGGAGGGTATGGCTCCCCCCCTGCCTAGAAACCCCCCTGTTCCACCCTGGAGATGTGTTTTGGGGAGAGGGCAGGTTCATCCGGCACGCAGTGACCTGTCCCATCCCAGCGGTTTTGGGGGGAGAGCTTCTCAACCTGGCCATGGAGGGGGGCTTGGGGCAGGGAAGAGCCGTCATTTATTTCATGCAGTACCCCAGGGTTTCCTCTTTGCTTTTGCAAGGGAGTAAAGCCAACAGGCTTGCTTAATTAAATATGCTAATCATGCAGCCATAGGAATGTGAGCTGAAGCCAGAGATTTCTGTCTTGGACAAAAGCGTTGGCTGTTGGGATTTCTTCCCTTGATGTAAAGAGTTTCCAGATGATGTTCCCCAACTGATTCTCACAAAGGAGGTACTCAGACCAGCTCAGATGGCCTCCAAAAAACCAGAGGAACTGCCCAGAGAAGCAGAGCTTTGTTAGCAAAAGTTTGCTCGGGTGGTTTGGAGAGGCACTGAAACCCACCGCTCCTCCGGGAGCTATCCCACATGGCCACCTGAGTGTCCTTTGGGGGACCTGCCACCTCCAGGGACGGGACCCTCCTGCACCACCGGTGACCTCCAGCAAGGCTGTGGGGCTGTGCGTAGATCAGGGGAGGACACAGCTCACACGACACCCCAGCATCCCGACCCTCCACGCCATGGTGGGACCATGTCCTGCCCCGACTTTCCCGCAGCTGGATCCAGCCCTGCGGATCCAGTCTCTCTTCCCCTGGGAAGGATGAAAGCTGAGCTCTAGGGTTAGACAGAAAAAACTAAAAGCCTAGCTGGGATCTCCAGCCTAAAACCAGCTCCCAGCTTTGCTTTTGGCTTGAAAAAAATGTCCAACGAAGGAGTTTTATTTGTTTCCTTTGTCTTTGCAGGGAGTTGGTCAGGACAGAGCAGGGGGATGTGCTGCTTCTGAGTCCTGCCAGCTCAGGACATGGTGCTGTGCTTCTGGGCTGATTTCTACATCTCTGGCACAGCAGGCATCTCTGTGTCCATACCCACCACCCAGGGAGGTTTGGAGAAGAAGCGACCCCAGCAGAGAGTCCCCTGTGAGAACAGCGGCTGTCCCAAGCTCACGGACACTAATGAATGGAGAGCAACCAGCCCACGCAGGGAGGAGATCGCCCCAGCTCCCCCCAGCCGGAGGACCTCCTGAGGACACCCCGCCTTGCCGGAGCGGGGATCCAGATTGCTCTGAAAATCACACCTCTCCACACACAGGACCACAGAGTCACAGGATGGTTTGGGTGGGAAGGGACCTTAAAGCCCACCCAGTGCCACCCCCTGCCATGGGCAGGGACACCTCCCACCAGCCCAGGTTGCCCAAAGCCTCATCCAGCCTGGCCTTGAACCCCTCCAGGGATGGGGCATCCACAGCTTCTCTGGGCACCCT
>WKFP01014647.1:159557-187319 GCA_011057875.1 Pterocles orientalis | reverse complement strand
TCTCTGGGGCTGCCTGGTGTTGGGAAAGGGGAAGGAAAAACAATTGTAAAGTCAAATCCTGCAGCTTGGGGGTAAAGAGGGACGGCTGGGAAAGTGCTGGGGGGTGGTTTTTTGGGGTGGGGGGAGAAAGGACAATTTTTCAACCCCGGCTTGGGAACCGGGGCTGCAGCAAGTCCTAAGCTCCAGGCTTCAGAGCCCGGGCCCTAGGAAAAGCTTAGTTAACGATAAAGTATCACGCAGGGAGGCAGGCTGGCTTTTGGGTGCCTTGCATTTTAAAAACAGGTTTCAAACGAGTTTTAATTAATTTTTGATTTAATTAGTGCTCCGAAGGAGTGCGCTCCCGGGTTCCATGGGATAAAGATGCCAACGGCTCTGATCCACGCGCCGGACAGGCAGGGGGAGCGGGGATGATGCCCACCCAGCTTTAAACCTTTGAACCCAGCTTTAAACCTTTGAAACCTTGCCCATCTCTGCCCAGCTACCACCCGATTGCCGCCAAAGCGTAACCGTGCCCCTTCCCCCTTTTACCCCCTTCCCAGGCAGCAAACACCAGCGCTGACCTCGGGATGCTCATCTTTGTGCTTCCCACCCCCTCCCACTCCCCCAGGGCTGGAAACACAGAGGAGCTGCCATGGCCCGGGGGGTGAACCCACCCCAGGAGGAGCCTTTTGGGATCTTGATTTATTCGGTGTAAGGTGGTGGAAATGGTGTCGAAGCAGGAGAGGGCTCAGGTTCGTGCTTTTACTCCCTAAGGGAGGTCCTCGAGGAGTCCCCAGCGCAGCCAGGAGCTGCACGGCACGGTGGCACCGGGCACGTTTTGACCCCTCAAATCGCTCTCCGGGGGTTTTATTTCCCATTTTAGCCTCGGCGGGCGGGTTCGTGCACATCTAAGCACAGCAGGAATCTTTCCCACTGGGGGAAAAAAACGGAGAAAATGCGGAATTATAAAAGATGCTGGAGACGGAGCCCGCTTTGGGCTGGATCCTGGGCACAGGGCTGGGGCACTGGATCACAGCCATCCTCCTCCTCCTCCCTCCCTCCACACCTTCCCTTCTCCATCCCGCTCCTTTTTCCCTTCCCAGGGTAGAGAGATGCCAAGACAGCAGAGCCCCGACGGCGGCAACATCAACATTTATTGGAAAAAAGGCGCTGGGACGGTGTGTTTGGAAAGAGGGAGGGCTTTTTTTTTAACACCCCCCCCCGTGCCCTCCCTTACGCACACGTTGCTCCGAAACCCAGCGATGGAAACGCACGCGTGCACCCAAACCGCCCCGTTTATAGAAATGTTCTTTGTCCTCTATACGTCCACAAGGATCTAAACTAAACGCGATGTACAAACACGGGGGGGGGACGACATTTACAGGTGGAATTTGGGTCCCAGAATGCGGAGGGGCCACGGTGACACATGCTGGGGACACAGCCGGAGCTGGGGGGTGACAGCCCCGTCCCCACCGCTGGGTCCTGGGAAAAGCTCCGGGATGAGGGGGACCGGGGGCTGCTCCGCAGGGATAACCGGAGTCCGGGAGCAGAGCCCAGGGGGATTTTCGGGGATGATGGGCACCCCAAGGTGTGCCCTGTGGTGTCCCCATGCGAGCAAACCCTGTGCTTGTCTCCCCCCCGCCTTCTTTGGGGTTTTGAAGAGTTTTGGAGATGTTTTCACCCCGATTTGGGGGTTAATCGCTTTTTCTACTGATTTCTGTTAAAAATTTTAATGTTTTTCACGAGGAGCAAAGCCTCCTTCCCCCAGGAGCCTCCTCTGCCTTCCCAAAACTCAGGTTTAAGCACGACCACGCGTAACCCGGGGGAGCACAAAGGGCTCGGGGACAGGGGCCAGAGCCACACGGGGACCCTGCGGAGAAGGGGAGAGCCTCGGGCAGCGGGCAGGGTCAGCACAGGGTGCCGTGATCCAGCCCCGGGGACTGAAATAAACCCTTGTTCTTCCTGTCCTCTTAAGCTAGATCATTTCCTAAGCCTGGATTAACGGCACGAGCACACAAACAAGCGGTGACCTCGGGGCAATCGCCAACTTTATCCGCCACTGACGGGGAAAAAAAAAAAAAAAAGAGGATGGCAATGTGTAATTACAGCTTAAAATAACGACCTGAAGATCTGCAGAGCGAGAGGTGGCAGAGAAACGGGTCGAGGCTGAAGCAGCCCAGCGCCGACACGAAGCGGCTGCGTTCACCTGCGGTCCCTCGGCGCTGGGCAGGAGCAGCTCCATCTCCAGCTTGAGACCCTTCTGCGGCTCTTCACGCAGCAAAGGCAGGAGCAGCGGGGCCGGCCGGAGGGGAGGGGGCTGCCTGAGTTCCCAGGAGAGACCCCCAGGGACCCCCAGGCTGCTCGGGGGGTGGCGGTGGGGGACGGTCCCGCCGCGAGCGTGTCCAAGCTCGCCGTAGCGCACCGATGCTCGAGAGGCATTTGGGAGCAAAACAGACCCTGTGAACGACCGAATCCCCCCTGGAAACGCCTGAACACCCCCTGGGAACCACTGAAACCCCCCCTGTGAACGACTGAACCCCCCAGAACACCCCCAAGTGCCCTCTCCCCATCCCTATCATCTTCACCTTGCACTTTTGGGATGGGTAGGACCCAGAATTTTCTCCCACCTGTGTCTAAAGCAAAACTCTCGATAGGCTTGTCTCCCCCCAGCCCGAATCGGGTTTTATCCTACGGCACGAGAAGGGGCAGGTCTGCATCCTCTCGGATGCAGGGTCTGTGGGGTGGACCCTGAAAACACCTTATCGCGGAGATCTCCTGCAGCACTGGGGTTTCTTTGCGCTTACGGCTCAGCCGAGTTAAGATTGGACTCTGTCAAAGTGATTCTGCTAAAAAAAAATAATAAATAAAATAATTCTTTGAGACAAGAACCTCAAAACCCAACCCCAAAATATGAAAAGAGCGGGTTAACGTGTTCATACTGTGGATGCTCGTGCCTTGTGTCACTGCTCCAGGTCCCACCAGCCCCCTGGGAGCATCCTGCTCACGACCCAGGCGAGAGGCACGGCTCTTACGGGTTTTCCCAAAAATAAAAAAGTGGGTTTTCCCAAACAAATCGTATTTTCAAGTCACCTGGAACCAGCCAGGCTGCTGTGTGTCCCCGCACTGGGATGTGACGCTCACCACCCTCTGTCCCCATCATCGGGGCACCCTGACGAACCGGCCACGCGACGGGGGGCTACGGGAAGATGCAGATGTGGTCCAGAGACCTGCCTCAAGCACCAGCTCGGGCAGGTTTTGGTTTTGGGGCTGCTCCAGGCTCCATCGCACCGCACCCCAGCTCCTCTCCTGCCTTTTACACCCACCAGCTTCACCCTGCCCCGTGCCAGGAGCTCTCGACGCGGCAGAGAGATGATGTAGGGAAGGATTCCCCGGGGAACAGGTTTGCTTTATGCCGGGAAGATGCCCACAGGAGCCAGAGCATCTCCTCTCCCCTCTCCAAAAATTAAACCGGAGCGGGAGGTCACAGCAACCACCCACCTCCCCGTGCCACCGTCCCCGAGCCCCCTGCACCACCAACTGCTCCAAAACCTGGCAGAAGGTCCCAAAATAAAGTACGGGAGACGGGTTTGTGGTGCCAACGAATCTTGGGGTGGCCTCGGTGTCCTTGTCCCCACCCGTCGTGCCCGAGGACGCGCTCCCCCCGGGGTCAGCAGCCTCTCGCCGGGGTCCGTGGGTGCGAGGTGCGCAGCGCTGGCTCTGCCCTCAGTACACGCACAGGTCCGGGAATTTCATCTCGTACACCGGGATGGAGTGGTTCTGGGGCTGGCCGTAGGCGGCTGTGATGGTACCGGAGGGGCTTGGCGGTGGCCTGGAACACAAGGGACGGACGGAGGTGGTTTACAGAGAGGTTTGGTGGGGAAGCAAAGCCTGGGGCAGAAAATACGCGTTCCCGCAGCGTCGCAGGTCTTCCCAGTGCCACCATAGCGGAGAACTGGGGCAAAGCAACCAGAGGATGCTCTCAGCAAACCTCGTCTTTGCAAAAGCCCCATCCCCAGCACATGAGCATCCTTGATGGGGACACATACGGCTCATGTCAGGCACCCCACTCTCCAGCAGCAGGTTTTTGGGTGTCTCGAGGACCCGTGCTTGGCACATCACCCCCACTCACCGGATGGTGATCTCGAAGATCTGGTTGAGCTTGCTCTGCAGCAGCGTCGCCTGCAACACACACACACACAGCGGATGGATTTTCAGTGTGGCTGCACCTCGAGGACCACAGCGGTGCGAACGGGATGAGCATCCATCACCCATCCCCAGGGCAGGCGGAGGGTGGCGTGGCCAAATTCAGAGTCACATCGTCACCGTCCCCTCAGCAGAGGATTTAAAGCGCTCACCCGGGCGCCGCAGTGGGCTGCGATCTCCTCGAACGGGGCTTTCTGAAATTTCTCCACCACCTGCCGCCTCCGCTCCCGCTCCTGCTCCTCCACGGCGACGCTGTCTACTGAAGCAGAGGGGACACGGCTCTCAGCTGCTCCCCACCCTGCGCCCACCCCGCCTCCCCAGCACGCCCTACGGGTTTGGGCATCGCTAGAAAGCCAAGGAGAGGGTCTCCAGCCCCTGGCTTGGGGACCAGACCCCCCAGGGACACCCCCACCTCCACGGCCGGCTCCCTCGCTTACCTATCGCCTTCTTCAGCGTCTCGTACGTGATCTCCTCGGCTGGTGCTCGCTAAAGCAAGGGGAAAGGCAGATGATGCTGAACACACGGCACAGGACACCATTCCGAGATCACAGCAACCCAGAACCAGCGTCCCGGGATTTATTCTTACACCAAAACACAGCCTGTCCTTAAAGATTTGTGCTATTTTCCCTGGCAACTTGCACTTTTAATTTTTTTTTTTTTTTTTTTTCCAGCTGGACTAGCCAAGCCTTCCCCTTCACCAAAGGCTCCCACTGCTAAGAAATAGGCATACAGGGGAAAAAAAAAAAGATTTTCCACCCAAAAAGCAGTGAGTGACCCCTCCTTCCCACCCAGGCTGGGACCTGCAGCACCTGGGGGGGAGCAGGAGGAGATTTGGGGGTTTTCTGGCCCCGCTCGCTGCCAGAGATGCTGGGGCTGAGTTAGGGGCTCCTGTGCTTGCAGGCAGAGGAGCAATTATGCGTTGCAGCCAAACGAAGAATTAGGAAGGGCTTAATTGCACGTTGTCAGGCTGCTAAAGCTCGTGGTGCCAACGGGATCTGGCGTAAGACGGTACCTGCTCTCGCTCCGGACTGTTTCTCGACTCCACCTCGACCTGCAGGGAAATGGTCTCGCCGATGCTCTTCCTCTTGGACAAGCGATCTTCATCTGGGGAGGAGGAGAAAGGGCAGAATTGCTCATTGCAGCCACTCTGGGGGCAACGGGGTGAGCACGGGCGGCTCTCAGGGAACACAACCTCACATCCCATCCCCAGGGCAGCGGTCCATCCACCCAACTCCACCCAAACCAGCAGAACCAAGGGCTGAGCCAAGCCCAGAGGGGCTTTGTGGCTCCTTCCACCCATCCAACCATGCGTGTGTCAACCCCAGGAAGCTCCCAATTAACCACTTTATGCCTCAGTTTCCTCCAGGCTACACCTCGGAAGGAGGGAAAAACAACATGCCCACGTGTAGGACAAGAACTTCATCCCCCCATAACTGGGCAGAGCAAGAGAGAAGTTTCTTTCCCCGTCCCCAAGTTCTCCAGGATGCCCAGGGGGGTGTGTACCCGTCAGCTGGGGGATGTAGGGTGTGCTGAGCCGGTCCGAGTTGTAGCCGCTACCGCCCAGCACCTCACTGATCTTGCTCTGCCAGAAGAAGACCTCCGGGCCCAGGTGGTCAAGGCTCTTGCTCAACCTACGGAGATGGAGAAAAACCCAACTGAGATGGAGAAAAAACCCAACTGAGATGGAGAAAACTCAGTGAAGATGGAGAAAAACCCAATGGAGATGAAAAAAAGCCCAACGGAGATGGAGAAAAACCCAACGGAGATGGAGAAAACCCAACGGAGATGGAGAAAACCCAACGGAGATGGAGAAAAACCCAACGGAGATGGAAAAAACTCAGCGGAGATGGAGAAAACTCTAACGGCAATGGAGAAAACCCCAATGGCTCCTGCCAGGAGAACCATGCCAGCAGGGTTTCCAGTCCCGTTGGGTCAGAAGCAGAGGGCTCTCATGGCTTCGCTTAGCTCCAGCACAGCTGGATATATCACACAATTTCTGCGCACATCAGCACAAAGCCAGAGTCTCAGAAGGGCTCTTGACCAGTGTTGTGGTTTTGAACCCTGCTGGTGGTAAACACCATTCAGCCGCTCGCTCGCCCCCTCTCCTCCTGGGGATGGGGCAGAGAATTGCTCTCAGACAAGGTGGGGAGCAGCCCATGGAGCTGATCTCAGCATTTGGCTGGCTGTGAGCACAAGCTGTGGTGGCCACCCCCCTCCCTGGCTGCACGGGATCCTCCTTGGACTCTAAACATGCTGGAAACCACCAGATGGGAAAGGAGACGAGCACAGGCAGGTGATGGGCTGATAAACCCACCGTCGCCCACGAACCCATGGATACCAAACCCTCAGGAGCCGGTAGTGAGGAAGCATCATAGAATCCCAGGATGGTTTGGGTGGGAAGGGACCTTACAGCCCACCCAGTGCCACCCCCTGCCATGGGCAGGGACACCTCCCACCAGCCCAGGTTGCCCAAAGCCTCATCCAGCCTGGCCTTGAACCCCTCCAGGGATGGGGCATCCACAGCTTCTCTGGGCAACCTGGGCCACTGCCTCACCCCCCGCACAGGAAAACATTTCTTCCTCACATCTCACCTCCATCTCCCCTCTTCCAGCTTCAAACCGTTCCCCCTGGTCCCGTCCCTCCTCCCTGACACCCGGTGCCTCCCCATCTCTCCTGTAGGCATCCCGAAGGTATTTTCCAGGCTCTTACCTGGGTCCCTCCACAAACACATCCTCAGGGAGCAGATAGGGAGCTTCCTTCTGCCGCATCTGGATGACCTGCAGAAGACAAGCAGGAGCCAAGCTCAAACACCACGGCCGGCCAGGAGAGCCGATGGCAGAGCCACCACGGACGAGGCTCCAGCCCCATCCCAGCCCATCCCTCGCACCTCGTGGATGTGCTGGCAGAAGGTGGGCACGGTGGTGAGCTGGCTGATGAGGTTCAGGTAAGCTGCACCCAGGGCGAAGAGCGCGCAGCGGTTGTACGCTGTCAAGTTATCCTCGTTGATCTGGGCAATCTCCTGCAACAGAGACGAAGCCCCATGAGATGAGGATGGACAAAGCCCCAGCGTGGTCTCCATCCACCTCGTGGCACCACCTGCCCTCCAAACATCTCAAATTCGGGGTTTGGAGCATTTCAGAGGCTGACAAGGTGACTGGTGTCTCTCCCCAGCGTGCTGCTCTGATCCCACGATGGTGGAAGAAGCTCAGAGAGGGTGAAGCACTTGCATCCCCAATTCCTCAAAGACCCCAACTCCAAACCAACCCCCCTCCCAGAGGTTCCTTCCCATCGCATCCCAGCCCTACAGCACCGAGCGCCCGCAGCACATCCAGCTCCTGCCCACCTGCACGGCCAGCACCAGGCGGATGAGGTCCACCACCACCTCCTCGTTAGCCAGCTCGATGCTGATGAGCATCAGCATGCTGTAGAGAGCCTCGTAGTGAGCCTGCGCGTTGCTCTCCTCCTTGCAGATCAGGTAGATGTGCCGGTAGAGCTGCTGGCCGTGCTGTGGGGACATGGAGAGATGCCGTCACCTCCTGAGCATCCTCTGCGAGCAACGCTGCCATCAGCGCAGAGAAAGAAACACGGCAGGAGCCAGCAAAGGGGTCTGCATCCATCCAGTAGGGAGCAGAGCTCCTCCCAGCACCAAGCAAATGAAGAACTCCCGAGGGAGAGGGAGCTGGGACTATCAGATGGTGCTTCACTGGTTGATGCTGGACCCTGATGGGGAAGAGGCACCGGCAGGTCCGAGAGCGGAGCACTGGCATCGCCCAGCCCAGGGAAAGGATGCTTCTGCTGCAGAAGCATTACAGAAATCAGGGCAGAAAAAAAAATATCATTGAGACACCTTGCTTGACAGCGAGGCATGGGCCAGAGCGGGTCTGGCGCACAGGGAACTCTGCTCTGTGATGGTTTTTGGTTTCGGGGCTGCGCAAGGTAACAAACGGATCCTCTCTTGGCCTCAAGTTAGCTCCCGAGGGGTCTGCACCACCCTGAGAGTGTTTTAAGGAGGCGGGAATAAAAAGAAATAAAATCAGGCAACTTCCAAAGCCACTTGGGAAACAGCTTTTGGGGTACCAGCGCATCCCGGGGTACTCATTGCATGGGGCAAAGGGCAGAGGGAGCCTAGGAAGACCCACACGCGACGCGCTGATGGAGACCGAACCCCACTGGCTTTCCCCAGGGACATCCCCAGGTTTGGAGGCAGCCAGACTCCGTGCGACTCGGGGAAACTGAGGCACGGTCCTCACACCGCTCTGCACAAGGACAGCTTGACCCGCAGCCCGACACTACCTTCTTCATGAAGACGGTATCCTGGCGGGAGCATTTGTCCACTTTCAGCTTCAGAACCGAGATGTCGCTGATGGTGCTGCAAGGAAAGATCAGCTGCAAGATCCTGCAAGCACAGGACCACAGCAAAACCCAGGGAGATGCTTCCAGCTGGGGATGATGGTCCAACGTAACGCAGCGTGGACAACACGAGCGCCCAGCAGGTCTCTCCGTGGGGATAAAACGCAGCTGCTGAACCCACTCGAGGATGTTATTGCTCCTGCACATCCTCCCGGGACACTGTCCAACCGTGGTTACACCCAGCAGCGTGGTCCCACGTATCTCAGAGACCCCCCACCCATCTGGCTCCCAGCAGCCCACGATCTGCAGCATCGCACCACCCCAGAACCAGGACCAGGCTTATTAATAACCCCACCAGTGCTCCCAGCCCAGCAGATCTCCCTCCCAGTCCTGCTCAGCGTGGCCAGCAGGTCCCAGCCCTGCTGAGCCCCCAGGACATACCTGATGGTGGAGAATTTCTGCCGGTTGCCGTGGCGATCGATGAAGCTGATGAGGATCTCGAGGACGAAGAGGCGGATCTCAGCATCCTCCATGAGGGCTGCGGAGAGCAGCCGGTCCAGGAAGGCGCTGGGAAGGGCGGTCAGCATGTTACTGCACTGGAAACCCACAGAGACCTGCAAGAAAAAAGGGAGGTGGAGTGACAGTGTCACTGGGGGGGGGTTAAAACACACCAAAAAAAGAGGGGATGCAAGCAGAGAGGACTAAGTGTGGCTTGAGCTCTTCCTAAAGCATCCCTGGGGTGGGGGTTCCTGAGCTCAGCCCCCCCCCCATGCTGGGGACCCCGTGTCTCCTGGGGGCTGGACACTCCCGCGGGGACGGTGACATGTTCATACCTGGAGGAGGGACTTGAGAAGCATGATCTGGGTCAGCCGATTCCGGTTCTCCCTGTCGCAGAAAAGAGGAAATAAACGGTAAAATCCAAAGTGAAACCAAAACAACCCTCCTTCCAATTCCCAAAGGATGGAAAAGGCTCAGAAAGGGGCAGGACCAGTTCCCCCAGCGTCCCCACCGCATCCAGCCACGCTGGAAAGGTCTCCGGCAAACGAGCTCCAGATTTCCCAGCAAAAAGGCTGCTACAGGAACGGCGAATATCAGAGCATCCACATGCCTCCGAACAGGTTTCCCACTTTTAAGCAGCTGAAAATCGGTGAGATGAAGCCCAAGCCTCCCGTCCGCCAAGGTGCCCTCGCTCCCATCTTCTTGCAAAGCCACCGTGAACCATGTTTCTGCTTCAGCGACATGGGTTTGTCATTGTTTTTTTTTTTAATGCAAAAAAAGAGGCAATCTTGAATCCTCTACCGTCTGAGCTGGAAGGGGACACCCCAAGGGATCTCCAGGCTGTCCCATCTCCCCTGAGACGCTGCCTGTGCTGCCGGCATCCGCCTGGGGACCGAGCCACACCGCCAACGGCAGCATCCCCACCAGCTGGACCGCTCCTCTGCATACCCCTGGGCAGCACCCAGAGCAAGCAGCATCCTTCCCACAGCGTCAGACGCGATTTAAAATCTCTCCCGAAGGAAGCTGACCAAGGAGCAGTGACAATCCTGCGGTTAGGAGCCTGACTCTGCGCCTGGAGCAAGGAAAAGTGCCCCGGCCAAACGGCACCCAGCACGTCTCCCACCGCCTGCATCGGGATCGAACGCCGGCGTCAGGAATTACCCCCATCCGTGTCTCCCATCAGCCGGCAAAGAGATGAGTGGGAAGAGCCCGACCGTACTCTGAAGATAAATATAGCACGAAAATCTGTTTGCTCCTTACCTACACGTCTCAGCGCTAATACCCTCGGCTCTGGTGGTTTGTTCCCACACTTCTTAAGCAATTATGGTTGTTTGGGTGTTTTCCCTTCCTTCTCGTCCTCCGTCGCCTCGCGCTCGGTGTCAATAAAAGCTCGGAGGGGCCAGGCGCCAACGGAGGGATGCTGCGATGAGCAGCCAGTCCCCCCAAACCATCCAGGAGCTTCTCAAACGCTTCCTCACTCCCCAGCTGCCCTGAGACATCTCAAGACATTCCCCTGAATATTATTTTTGGTTCCTGGCTCGTTTCGGATGGCATCCCAGGACCGAGCTCCTGCCAGCGGAATCTCTCAGCGGGTACCCGAAAAAATGCAGAATTCAGCCGCAGTGCCTCTGTCTGACAAACCCTCCCCTCCTCAATGCTCCAGCTGTCCAGGGGTCCTCGCCATCGCATTTGCAGCAGACAGGGACCGCACGTTGCTCAGCTTCCCTTCCTCTTCGGGAGAAGCTTTCGATGCTCAGCCTCTCCAATGTGCCCGCATCCCGCCCTGTCCCCAAAGCCCACCTCAAGCTGGGAACGGTTTCAGGAGCTCCCCAGAATTTTCAGCTCCATGTTCAAAGCCTTACACCCCCCTCCCCGACGCGGGACAGCAGCAGGGGCAGCAGGGCAAGGGGGAGGAAGAGGAGGGAGGAAGGCACCCGCTCTCACCCGGCTTTGCCAGCCTCGATGGACTGCTGCGAGGAGGGCAGCGGCACCTTGTTCATGATGAAGACCATCACCTCCGACTGCTGGTAGGTGGGCAGCGTGCTGGCGAAAGACCCTGCGGGGACAAGAGGGTGCTGGCGGGGTGCGAGGCGCAGCCCACCCCCTCGAGAAGCCCCCAGGGCCGTGGGGTCTGCCCGCCTGCCCCGCTCCACGCCGGCTGCTGGACCCCACAGCCAGGCTGGGGCAGGACAAAGCCTTCCTGGATCCGGTACCCGCAGGCAGCTTTATTTTTGGGATGATTTAATATCCCCCAAAACGCCTCCCAGCTGGAGCAACCCAGGCAGGGGGACGCTGCGAGATGCCAGCCTCCCCTCCTTGTTTTGGGGCTGGTGCATTCCCATCCCCAGTGGCTGCGGCAAGCCGACATCTGCCCTTTTTCCCTTTTTTCCTTCCCTTCCTCAGGGTCTCCTACCCGGGGAGAAAGAGGGCTCTGCCGGCTCGCAGGAGCTCTGCCGGGGCTGGCCGGGGTTGCAATGCCACCTGCTGATAACCCGCCTCCACGCAATAGATAAATCCCGTTTCCCATCGCTGCTTTTAGGATGAATCATAGGATCATCCAAGAGTTTGGGTGGGAAGGGACCTTACAGCCCAGCCAGTGCCACCCCCTGCCATGGGCAGGGCCACCTCCCACCAGCCCAGGTTGCCCAAAGCCTCATCCAGCCTGGCCTTGAACTCCTCCAGGGATGGAGCATCTCCCACCGCCCTGTGCCAGTGTTTCATTCATAAAAAAATATCTCCCCTTTTTTTTTTTAGTTTAAAACCATTTCCCCTTGTCCTGTCACGAGGGATCCCACTGGAAAGTTCGTCCCCATCTTTCCTACCAGCCCCCGTTAAGCACCGAAAGGCTGCGATCAGCTCACAGGGAAAGAGTAAAACCACCGAGCTCAGATTTCCAGGATGAGACTCGCCCGAAAAATTAAAGATTTCAGGTGTCACCAGGTCTCGTGATTAACCAGAGGCATTAGTTTGGCTCAACCTTTCCGTGAAAAAGAGATTTGCTACCTCCACACTCTCCTTCCTCTGGGAAATCCCATAATTCGGAGGAAGCTGTGGGTTTGGTTTTTTTTTTGGTTGGTTGGGTTTTGTTGTTTGTTTTTGGGGGGTTTTTTTGTGTTTTTTTTTTTCTGATGAATTTTGGCGTTGCTGATCATTTTTACGGTGATATTAACATCAGGAAGATTCTTTGAAGTCTTGCCCAACGCCAGGAAATACATAAAAAATCCAGTACTTGCAAATGGAAAAATGAATTTACGACACTATATGCTGAGGAAATAATAATAAAAAATTCAAGCAGGAATTTGAACGACATCAGGATGAATTCTGAATCACAGATAACGTCGCAGACGCACAAAGCAGAAACCGGCGGGGACGCCTCACCGATGGTTTTGATGACAGCCTCCTGGAACATCCTCTCCTCGTGCTCCTTGATGATCTTGGTGCCCACGCCGGCCGCGCAGTCGTAGCTCCCGGTCAGCGCGTAGTCGATGCTGAGCCGCAGCTGCCGCAGCAGGGTGTTGAACACCTCCAGCACCGTGGGACCTGGGGGGTGACAGCGGTGGAGCACGGCAGGGGGACAGCCACAGTTTCCCCCCCCTTGGAGATGGCAGCTGGGGTTTTCCCTGGGATGGGGCGGTTTATCCATCCCATCACCCCATAAACAAGGTGAAAACCAGTTTGGCCAGACACGCAGGGACTTTGCACCTGGTCAAGACAGGGGAGGAATGTCCTTCCAGGGGGGACATCAGCTCCAGGGACTCACAGCAAGCTCCCGACAAGGAGCCCTGAAAATCCCACTGCCCCCGCCACAGAGGCAAGGGCTGGCCACGGCGTTCACCCTCCAGATTGAGGTGACACGGGCGTCCCAGCCACCAAACAGATCCCCAGCACCCCTGGATGCTCCAGACTGGATCCGCCATCCCCAGCTGACACCTGGGCACACGTCAGAGCCCAGCCCGAACCTCTGGCACCTCTTCATCGCTCCCACCGCAACAAAAGGGTGAAGGGATGGATGGAGAGGAGAAATTTCATAGAATCCCAGGATGGGTTTGGGTGGGAAGGGACCCACCCAGTGCCACCCCCTGCCATGGGCAGGGACACCTCCCACCAGCCCAGGTTGCCCAAAGCCTCATCCAGCCTGGCCTTGAACCCCTCCAGGGATGGGGCACCCACAGCTTCTCTGGGCACCCGTTCCCCCTCGTCCTGCCCCTGCACCCCGACTTCACCCACTTACCCACAGACCCCGAGGCTGCGATGACGGCCGCCTCCGAGAGCACCTCCACGATGCCGGCGCGCACGGTGGCCGCGCTCTTGCTGTTGGCATCCAGGTGCCCCAGGAGCTGCTGGATGACGAGGTGGGAGTGCTGCGGCTGGAAGGAGAACGTCAACATCAGCACGGGCGCTGCAGGTCACCCAGCAGGGACAAATCCTGCACACGCGCCCAGCTGCACCGAGGGTTTTCCCGGACAGCTCCAGACGCAACGCGAGAGCAGGCACCTGGAGGAAGCTTGTTTTACATAAGCAAGAGCTTGGAGCAATTTGCACGGGGAAAAAAAAAAATGATCTAAAGAGTTGTATAGATCTAAGGAAACGGTGAGAATTAATCCCGAGGATTTCACGCAGAAAGGATTTGGTTTTTGCCAGCGTTTCCCAAACGCATCTACACTTCAAAAGGGTCCTGCTGGGTTATTGTGACCTGACCGCTCCAACGTGCATTAACAGGATTTTATAAAACCCAGCAGCTCTGCAAAGGCTTTCAGGCAGTTTACAGGATTAAACCCAAGAAACGAGGGCAGGGGGTGGCGATCTGCTTTGCACTCAGAGAGTTCTTCGAGCAGAACAATGGTTTGGCCAAGCCCAAAAGCCAAACTCCCGGGGGGCAAGGGGGGGAGCAGGTCTGGGACGGCCCCAGCAGAGTGGGAGCAGGGGGGAGGCAGCCCAACAGCACGCAGGGACCCCCCCAGACAGAGTTTCATTGAGATCCATGTGGAAAAGAAAGGATGGACCTTTCCCCTGCACTTCAGGCTTTACCCAAACTGGATTTCCGTGGCTCCCAGTGGGAAGAGCCCAGCAGGGGCTGGCTCTGAGCATCCCCATGGCAAAGGGATGTCCCCAGCCCCAAGGACAGGGACGCCAGGCTGCAGGGACAGGGACGCTGGGCTGCAGGGACAGTGACGCTGGAATGCAGCGACAGGGATGCTGGGATGCAGCGACAGGGACACCAGGCTGCAGGGACAGGGATGCTGGGATGCAGCGACAGGGACACCGGGCTGCAGGGACAGGGATGCTGGGATGCAGCGACAGGGACACCGGGCTGCAGGGACAGGGATGCCGGGCTGCAGGGACAGGGATGCCGGGCTGCAGGTGCTGTCACAATGTTTTAGCCCGTCTCCTTTTCTGCAGGGATGATTGTAAATCAGCCCAAGGCAACGATTTGGAAAGCAGCAGCTTTCCATCAGAGCCTGACTGCTCTGGAGCGTCTCTGATTCAGCAGGGCTTTGCTTTCTGCCGAGAGGGAGGAAAATCGCTCCCGGGACTGAGATACAAGCTCCACGAGCAGCATTTTAAAACTCACACGGCTGGCACACAGCCAGCTGGACGGCTCTCAGACATTTCCCCACGGACAGACATCCAGACCCGTCTCCATCCCGGTTCGGAGCGCGTTTGGAGCCCGAGCCCATCGCAAGCACTTGGATTTGGCGCTGCCAGGATGCGGCAATGCGGCGGCTCTGACTCAGCCCAGCCGCGGAGGCAGATGCTGGTGCCCCCCAGTATGACCTGTATCCCCAACTGGTGTCACCGACCAGAGCCCCGCCGGCTCCCCACCTGGATGGAGTACATGATGATCCTGAAGCAGCTGGTGGCAAAGATCTTCGGCTCCCAGAGCGAGTGGTTATCCAGGTGGCTGGAGATGGAAACAGAAGGGAAATTAACTGGGAGTCCCCTCAGACCCCCCCCAGAGCAGCACCAAGCACTGGGGACAGCCAGGAGCAGCAGCCGAGGGCAGGGACACGCACTCCTCTGCGGGGTGAATTTTCTCAGCAACAGGCATCTTTCCCACGCCATCCTCCTCACTGCATCCCGAAACGAGAGCTCAGCCCGAAATGCGGTCCCAGAGCCCACGCCTTCGCCCCGGCTCTGGTTATCTCCCCGTGCCTCCGTTTCCCTCGTGCCAAAACTCACATGAGGACGGGTTTGATGGCGTTCTTGATGTTGCCGTACGCCGCTCGGCCCAGCAGCTCGCGCAGACACCTCTCCGCCAGCTCCGTGGGGCTCTCCTTCTCCTTCTCGGTGGCTTGCAGCGGGGAGGGGGAGCGGCTGCGAAAGCAGAGGAGGGAGATGAGAACGGCGCCGAGTCTGCGGCGGCAGTAAGCACAGAGCAGGGAAAGCTGGAGCAAAACGGTCCCAGCATCTCCCCGTGCCCCCTCGCTGCGCAGGGCCGTGGGGTACCCCCCGCACAGCCCCCAGCCACCCCCCAGCAGCCAAAAATCATCTCGGCAGCGAGACGGGGCAGCGATAGCGCGCGGCTGGATTTGAGGGTGCAGGGATGGCAGAGGAGAGGAGGTGAGGATGCTGAAAGAGAAAATAAATAGCGCGGGGAAGGAATGGAAAGCTTTGGGAACGTTTTAGAATCTGGGAGCATCTCGTCACCACTGCCCTTTGCCCACAAGAAGGGTTTTCCTTCCCAAGCTCGTGCCCAAGACATAATAAAATGTTGTGATGCTTGTGCCAGGCAGCTGGGACAGCCCCCGCGTCCCTGGGAGCGGGAGGACGGTCGTGGTGCTCGGTGCTGGAGGGAAAAGGATCTTATCGGGGAGGATGTGGGACATAACGTCCTCCCAGGGTGGACACAGCGTCCCAGGGGAGGAGGAGCAAAGCAGCCACATCCCGGCAGCAGTCGAGATCCATCCCCTTTTTCCACGTTCAGGCTTGTTCGGCATCACACCAACGCCACGAACGCTTTTTTTCCACCGTGATGCTTCAGTTTACAAGAAAAAAATAGAAAAGGCATTTGGCTAGAAGCCAGCTTCCCAGGGCTGAGACATCTCTGTCAACCTTCAAAAGGAAAATCCCCGAAGGGATCCACGCCTGCTGCCCTGCTCTGCGCTTCGCAGCCAAGCATCTCACCTTCAAACACCCAGCTGGTGGGGGGCTAGGTCAGAAAAAACGGAGAGACAGCGAGCAAAGCAGTTCCCGAGATCCCTTTTGCCCGGTGTTAAAATAACTGCTTTGGCAGCATTGAAGTAGGAACCCCTCGGAGAGGTCAACCCACCGAACGCGCAGCTCAGAGCCTTTGCAAACAGCGTGCCCATGTCCTGGTTTGGGCTGGGACAGAGTGAGCTCTCCTCCCAGCAGCGGGTGTGAGGCTGTTGGGTTTGTGCTGGAGAGAAGCTGATCACACACTGATGGGCAGAGCTGCTGCCAGGACAGTCGAGGACTTTCCAGCTCCTCTGCTGTGCCCGTGTCTGCAGGGGCAGGAGGAGCTGGGAGGGAGCACAGCCCCAGGGACCAGGATTCGACCTCAGGTTTGGGACTGAGACCCCAACTGGCCGATGGGCTGTTCCATCCCATGCCCGGCATGGCCAGGAGAGAGGTGAGGAGCTGCCCAGAAGTTCTCGCTCTTGCTCTGGGTTGTCTCCCTCTGGGTCACCCCTCTCTCAGGGTCTCGGTCTCTCGGACACTCGGGCTCTTCTCTCCTTTCTGGGATTGTGGTTTCAGGACTCTCCCTGCTCTGGGATCATTGGCTGGGACCAGACTGAGCCTTGGTCATCGTGTGGTGAGCAGTGTCACCATGTGTCACTCATTTGTATATATGTATCTATTACTACTATTATAAGAATTATTATTATTTCCAATATTATTGTAGTTTAGTTATTAAATTGTTATTATCTCAACCCCAGAGTCTCTTTTCCCTTCACCCCTTTAATTCTCTCCCCATCCCCAGGAAGAAGGAGGGTGAGTGAGCGGCTGCGTGGTGTTTTGCTGCCAGCCAGGGTCAAACCACAACAGCGCCTTAACCGCAGGGACAGCACAGAGCTCTCTGCTCCCTGGGAGTCACCGTGCTCTGCAGTGACCTTCCCAGCACCAGGTGACACACAGAGCTCCTGCAGCATCCTTCGGTGAGCTACTCACAGGGTTTCCCCTCTGGCCACTCGCTGCATTTTTCACAAGCTCAGGAACAAACCTGCCCAGCAAAAACTTGGTAAAAACAGCCCCAGAGCCCCAAAGCTGCTGGTGGAGCAGGTAGGTGACAGCAGCAGTGACCACTCACCTCTCAGCCTCCTCCACGTTCTGTAGGTTGAAGAGCAGCGAGGGCACGATTTTATCCATGTGCTGTGGGTCCCAGATGTTGGCTTGGAGCTCGTCGTTCACCGTCTTCCTCACCACCCCTTGCAAGCCTTTAATACCAGACATCCGGATCCTGGGGAACAAATCCACACCAAAATGTTCTGTATCTACAGAGCTGGCATTATTTCACATCTATATACAGACGTGTATCCACCAGCAACCCCGTCTAGTGCCCCAGGGGACGGTGCAGAGCCGAGCTGATGGTGCACGCTAGGGACACTTCGATGCTTTTCGACACCCTGTGTCCTTCCCGGGTCCAAAGATCCTGACTCTGCTCTAGTCAATAAAATCATCAATTAAAAATCTCCCTACGCAGCAGGATTCCCAGGTCTGAAACCTCAACGCCCATCGCCAGTGCCAGAGAAAGACAGCACAGGCTTATCTGCAGAAATAAACGCATTAAATAACCTGCTCGGAGGTCTCGCTAACACATTTGGCAGATCTAATCAAGGCAAAAAACCTGACCGAGACACAATTCTAGAGCAGGACTAAGGACCCAGGAAAGTTCCTTTCTAATTACAGGAGCTGAAAAATTTCTTTCTTCCAGCCTCCAACAAAATTTAGCCAGCGTCACCGGTGCCCTGAAGGTCAAGCGGAAATAACGAGCCTCCTGCAATATTCTCTTATTAAGGGGAAAAAAAAAAAAAAAGAGTTTAAAAGGAGGCAAGCCTGGTCCTGGGAGACAAGCTCATGGGTTCACCCCTCTGCAAGGCAACGGGTGCCAGGTAGAGCGGCTCTGGGAACGTCACCAACACGATGTGCTGAAGTGCCAGCTGACATCTGGGCTCTACTTAAACCTCGTCCCTGGCAGCGGTGGCCTCCTGCCCAGAGCTTCCCGGCCAGAGCCACAGGTGCCTCCCGGGGCCATTTCAAGCAGCGGGGTTTTTTTAAATACAGCCTGGCCTTGGCAGCAGCAAACACCATTAATCTGTCTGCTTTAGGCGTAATTAATCCCCCCGGGGTACATTTCCCAAAACAGCAAGGCACGTCAGCCCTCGATGCTGCCTGGAGAGACGGAACCGCCTTTAAACGTGGAAAATAGAGCGCACGGCTGCAGGAGGTGGTTTGGGGGGAATATTCATCCTGCTAAGAGAATCTGGGGGTCTCTTCCCATCGTCACCATCCTTCCTTTCGGGGCCAGCATCGCTTCCTTACCTCCTACGCTGAGCTCCGGCTGCGGCCCTGAAGCAAAGCTGATAAATATTAATATCCAATAATATAAAGTTGATAAAACAGCCACGGGCTGCGCTGTGTTTCCTAGGCTCCTGTTTTACCCTCCCATAGATTCAGCAAGGTTTAACGTTTGGAAAATAAAAGGAAGCAGCCGGAGTGCCCCCAATCCAGGCACAGCCTGCAGCCAGCCTGTCCCCAGGAGCTCCCCCAGGGGCGGCGGCGGCTGGGGGCGCAGAGGACCCCCCCAGGGTGGGTTTGCGGGACCAGGGACGCTCACTTTGTCCGGATGTCCGGGTCGTCGTGGCTGGAGTGGCACATCTCGCTGAAGCGGGACACAAAGAAGTCGTAGCTGCGGTGGTACGATGGGGTGTCCTCTTCGATGTTGGCGAACTTGACAAACTGGGAGAGAAGAAAAGGGTCAGGCCAGGAGGCACGGCAACAAAAATATTCTTCAAATCCAACCAGCAAACATTTGTGGAGCCAGGACGTGGGGTCCCCAGGTGGGAACGTGCCATCGTACGGTCCCACCGAGCTCCAGCAGCACCCAGACCCAGCTGAGGATGCTGGAAACCTCCGCACAAGCCCCAGTGCTCCCAGTAAGTGTCTCTTAGAGGTGCAGCGAGGCTCCGAGAGCCTTAACACGCAGCACACGCCAGTAACGGGAGAGAAATTTGCCCCCCCTGGGCTTATTTCCATCCTCCCAGACAGCACAAAAGCTGGACAGCATTTCCCAAACGCTGCTGCAGGGGGGAAAACAGCCCTGGAAACGGCAGCGGAGAAACCGGCTGGAAGCAGGTGCTGAACCACATCCCAAATCTCGCCCGCAGCACCAGGTCCCACCGCTCCCCTCCAGCGTGGCCGTGCCAAGAGGAATTCCTTGCCAGAAACGCCAGCTGACCAGCAGATCTGGCTTTGAAGCTTTCAGGGAGAGAATTAAGAAGGAAAAAAACAAAACAAAAAAAAAAGGATAAACATGTTTTCAAGCTTTCCTCTGAATTCTCAAACTTCTTCATGAAAAGATGGGAAGAAAGGGTCGGGCAGGAAGGGGGAAACCTCAGCTCACCCAATCATACGGATAGGGGCGGCTTTAAGAAAAGGAAAAAGAAATAAAACCTCAATAGCACATGAGCTGCCACAAAACCCAGAGCATCAGCTCCTGGCTGGAACACCAGAGCCTTCCCCCTGTATCCACCCAACAGCGCCCGGCGCTGCAAGCAGACGAGGTTTATCCTTGGTTGGGGACAAGCATCGTGCCGCCAAGTCCCTGTGCTTTATCCTCACGCTTGGAGCAAGGGCGCAAGCAGCTACTTGCAAAGATTTTAAGCAGAAAAATCCACTGGCTGCTTTTGTGCTCTCACGCTGCACCCCCTTCAGCATCCCGGGAAGGCTGAGGCCATGCGCACGGGTGTGCGACGACGGGAGAGGATGCTCCCCGTCCAAGAAATCCCCAGAACCACCCCAGCTGCCAACTGCTACCCAACAACACCGGGAGAGCAACGACGCAGTGCGATGCCCATCGCTTCCCATGGCTCTGAGCTTAGACAAGCTGTCCTCAGCCAAGGCATCAGGATTGCTGGGTTCCTCGTCATGTCCACCCAGCATTTCTCAGGGTGCTCAGCACCCTCTGGAGATGCCACGCTGCCCGGGAGGCTCCTTCCTTACCCCAACCCTCCCCGCAGGCTTTGCTCCCTTCTTGCTCTCTGCATTTGCTGGGGGAGCAGCGGTGCCCCACCGGTGTCCCTCCACAGCTGGCAAAGGCAACCTGCCCACCCCAGCACATCACACGGGTGACAATAAACACGCACCCGCCGGGCTATTAATAACGTCCGCTGCAAAGGCTGGCTCTGCGCAAGCGATGGAGAGGGCTCAGGAACGGTTCCCGGAGTGCAGGGACTGGCTCCAGCTGCTGAACTCTTACTCACCAGGAAAACGCAGGGCTGTTGCATAAGGAACCTCGGCCCCAGGCAGCACAAAGAGGGATTTTTAAGCTCGTGGCAACTCCACGTGCAAGCGGAGGCGAGGGTGTGATGGGGAGCAAGGAGCAGCGACGGGGCTCCCTGCGGCAGCTCCAGATGTCCCAAGCGTCCCGCAGCCAAAAAGTGGCACAAAATAAAGGATGGAAAGGGCTCCTCCGCTCCCAGCATCTGCGGGCATCGATCCTGCAGCCACACGGAGGATGGCAGCTCAATTCCTGCCATCAGGCAACCAAAGAGGATCAACTCATCCGCCTCAAAGCCTCCCCTCCATCCATTTTTGGGACATTTTTAGGATTCTGACACTTGCGCTATTGCATTTTTCCCAAACTTGGCTGTCGTGCAGAAATCACGGGAGATGCCCACCCCAGTCCCATCGCCCAGTGGCAAAAAGCAGCACAGGACACACGGAAACGACCCAGCGAAAGGCAGGATGGCAGGAAAGGAGGCAGCAAAGCTCCAAGGAAAATAACTTATTTTCACTAACAGGCACCGCATCCCGGCCGAAAAGCGGCTCTGCAGCTTCACGCCACATTTCCGCTGAGAAAAGAGTGGAAAATATTGAAACGCAAGATGATTTCTGCTGTGGTTCGAAGGGCTGCGGGGCTGGGCGGCGTGGGGCTCCCGTGGTGGAAGGTGATAAGCTCCAACCGAAACACGGCCGGGAGGAGAAGGGGGAAACGCCAGGAGAAGGAAAACGACGGCTGGGAAGGGATAACGCCGCCACCTATAAATCCACCCGACACAAATATATCAGAAGAGGAACATCGAGGCGGGGGAAGAGCTCTTTAAATGAAAGATCATGGAAAAAAATAAAACGGGAACGACACGGAGCTGGAAATTAGACGGTTCCTACCCAGAGCGGGGAGGTTGCCCGGCAGCCTCCTAACGAGGATGAGAAACCAAAGTGGATTTAAGCCGCAGCTCCATATGTTCACCCCGGGGATTAGAGGATGGGGTTAGAGCTGGACGCTGGGTTTTTGCTGCGGCCGCGGAGCCCGGAGGGCAGGTCCCCGGGATCGGCCCCTCCACGGCTGGACCCCTCGGCTCAGCGTGAGGAGGGAGCCGAGTTCCAGGCGAGATTTCACGCCGCGGAGGATGACTCACCGGGAGCGGGTTTCTATAAAAAGCCTCCTCCCGCCTTCGCCATCAGCTCCCCTATTGAGAACACTGCTTGAGACAGCACCCCCCTAATTAAGCACGAGGCACATCCCTCATTAGCAGACAGAGGAAGAAGCGGCTCATCATCATCACTCACTTTGCTAGAAAAGCCCCCAAATTGCGCTATCTGCCCCCTGAATGCCGCCACGCTTGAGAAAGTGGGAAAAAAAGCATCCCTAAAAAAAGCATCCCTACAGCATCGTTCCTCGTCTAGCCTCCTCGTTAGGACACCCGCTACCCAGTCCCGAGGGCAGGGAAACACCCCTCCTCCCGTCTCAGGGAGGGTCTCATCTGATGCAACCCCCAAAATAAATCCCCTTCCACCAGCTGGGATCCCCCGAGAGTCAATTCACACCCGCCCTCGCCCAGCGTCACACGGATGTGCAGGAAGATTCTGGGTGAAAACTTTGGGACCTGGATAAAAACTGGTCCCATCAGGAGCCGGGGTGGGACCCCCACCACCCAGACACCCGGAGTGAAGAGGGTCAACAGGATGCTGTGGCCACAGTGATGAAATATTTTTTTCTTTTTTTTTTTTCTTTTTTTTTTTCCTTTTTTACCGACTAGATCTAAGTAGGAGCAGGCAGCACAGTTTACCCAGTTGAACTGTTCAGTTAAAGTTGTTGCCGTTACGATATCTTCCCATACGTTTTGCACAAGTTGTTGGATCTTATCTTGCTATTTTGTACGTTTTATTGTATTTTGTGTTAGTTGCTGTACCTTGCCTTGGTATTTGGTATTACATCATTAGCTCTATCTATATAATTACGCATAATTTTGGTATTTTGTACGAATAAATCACAAAATCGGTTGGCTGGTGTCGTTGCACCTTAATTCAGTCGGTCGTTGGTCCCAAGGGGAGGGAGATCACCCTGAACGTGTCTGCAACGAGCTTGCCACCGGGACGCATCCAGGCAGCTCCGACACGGCTCTCAAGAGGTTTGGCCAGCAAGTGGCACCCCTCCAGTCCCCCATGGAGACCCTTGGGCCAAGGGATGTGGGTGCTGGCCGCGGACCCACTCAAGGGAGCATCTACCCAGCCCACTGCCCTGCCCACGGGACGATCAGCTCCAGCCAAACCCCCTCCTAAAAAGCCACAAGGACAGACGCTGCCAAGCCAAGCCACCCGGCAGGGGCAGAGCCCTCGCACGCCCGGGTGATGGGTCCACCCAGTATTCCCAGTAAAAACCAGCGGAAAGGCCATGCGCGAGTGGCTGCTGGCTGCCAGGCAGGATCAGCAGTTTGGATGCCGGGAGGACGTCATGTTTGTTCATCTCTGCTTCTCCCTTCCCTTCATCTTCTGTCCGCGCCCGCCCCATCCCCAGCCCAGCTAAACCACCGCTCCGCTGCCAAGCGTAAGCCAGCCCTGAGCACAAACAGCTCCCCAAATCCAGGAGGATCACCTCCTCCATGGTCTATTGTCTGAAACCGCTGACAGCCCCCGTGCCCTCAGGCTCGTTTAGGAAAAGCTGAATTCAGAGCGGGGAGGCACGGCAGCAGAGATCAGAGACCAGCGACGGGTCCCAGCCAGGGTCTCGGAAACCTCACGTGGCAGGACCACTAGAGGGGACACCATAAACCCTCCCCTGCAGCCGTTCCCCGTCCTTTCCCAACAAGCTCTCGCGCCCCGGCGCTGCACAGAGCCGCGGGAGGGTGGGGAGCCGAGGATGGGGTCAGCCGGGCGCTGCACCGCCGCTCACCGAGTTGGTCCCCAGGATCTGCAGGTTGGGCTTCTCCGACTCCAGCAGCTTCGCCACCATCTTGAGGAAGCTCTCCACGAAGAGGTTGATGCTCTGGCAGTGACAAGCCATGAGGAGCTGGTCCAGAGCCTCCATGGCAATGCACACGTACCTGCGAGCAGGCAGAGAGCATCGTCACCCCCCGACAGCAGCACAACCACCCTCCTCCTCTTCCTCTCCCGAACCGCCTGGGCGCCCACCAGCAAAACACCAACCTCTTGGCCAACCCAATGAGACAAATTTTACACCCAAAAAAACCTTCAGGATGTTTTTAGATGGTGCTGGCTGCTCCCAGCATCTCTCCGCCCAGCTGCCCAGGGATGAAGGCTGCGAGGCTCGCGCCTCCCCCTGCACCGCTTACGGGCTTCCCCTGCCCTGAACTGGTCTTTGTATCTATCCCGCGAGGGAGCACTGGGCTTTGTGGGGTTTTTTTGCATCATTTTGCAGATCCAGCTGGTCCTGGCTGGGGAGGAGGGACAGGATGAGAACAGAGATGTGCTGCAGCAAAGCCGTGCTTAAAAACACAACGAAGCAATCCTGCAAAGCGTATTCACATCATCCCAGAAGCTCCTGGAGTGAGCAGGGTTTCCTCCAACAGCCCAGGATGGAGCATCGCCCACACTGGCATCATCCTGTCCCCCATCCCTGTGGGGACCAGGCTCGGTCACTCAGTCTCAGCTCTGCGTGAACAGGGATGGGGGAAAGCCCAGAACCTGATTCAAACACCGCAGCAAGAGGGGACGTGCCCGTGCCGGGTCCCTGGACCATGCACATCCCTTCCCCATCCCTCCCGACCACGCTGAGCCCACCCACAGCCCACCCTCCGGCAGCCGGCTTCGCTGCAAGCCGCCGCGGCGCATCGTCCCGGCTATCGACTCAACCACTCCTGCAAGGCTCCTGCCTCCGAGAGGAAGCTGGAGAACCTCGTGCCCAGCCTCAGCCAGGTGCCCGTCACAGAGGTGGCCAGCTCATCATGCTGCAGCTGAAGAATTTGTCAGATGTTGCTTTGTATTGCCAAAATACTGGAAATGGGACCAGTTGCTCGGAGCAGCTGGCGGGCAGCGCATCTTCATCGGCAGCGTCTGGATCGTCACCGACGCCGGTGACCACACCGATCTCCAGGTGCTGGTCACCCACCGCGTGCACAAAGCCCAGCAGAGAAGCAAACCCGAACCTCTGAGTGCTCCGAGCTTTCCAGCTGGAAATGCCCAAAATACACAAAAAAACCCCAAATGGTGATTGCACGGAGTCTCCACAGCTCCAGCTCTCCTGGCAGGACCACCAACTTCCAGGTTCCAGCTGGTAAAACACAGAAAGATCGACCCCTTCTCCTGAGGCTGCTGAAATCTGGCTCCAGCCTTGGGTAGATTCTCTGGTGTCTCGTAGCGCGGTTGAGCTCGCCTTCAGGCACCATCACAGCTCTTCCAGATACTGTGAAAACAACCAGCCAACCATTCCCATTGCGTGAGGCTCCTACCATCTGTCAAACTGGGTTAAAACTGGTCCAGAGGGGAAAAAAAAAAAAAAAGGTATGAAGAGCTGACCAAGGAGCAGCAGCTGTCCTGGATTTGAACACCACAAGCAGCATCGAGCTCCTTCCTCATAGGAAATGAGGCTGAAACCAGCCAGTACGACTGCACCAGCGTGGCTCTTTGTTTCGGGACACCGGGCCACCAAGAGGGAGAAGGGACGCTGGGGGGGCTGTCACCTCCGACCTGCCCCAACCATCCTCTTACAGACGGTGGGTTGCATTGCTGCAAACTCAAGAACGCTTTCTCCGTTTAGCAATAAAGATGAGAGCCGACAGGCTTGACATCAAGGCTACCTTCATCTTCACCCCGTGCCCGGCTGCTCCTCCCAAGCCCTGCCGCTCCCGCCAACACCGACCGACAAACGAGAGGTTGATCCAAACCCACTTCAGGCATTTCAAAGTTAAATTTGGAAAATGAGCTCGTGCTCCAACCCAATGACGTGCCTATACGCACAGGCGGTGGAGGAAGGGATATATCCCCCCCCACGCCCCGCCGAGGCTTGTCATTAGATGTCAAAAAAAAAAAAAAATCTCTTTGAAAGTCTTTTCTTCTCCCAACACAGCGAGGCGAGCCTGTTAACAGCCGCTTAAGCGCAGAGCACCAGGCAGAGCTTTGAACGTCCTGTCACTGCCGCCGACGGGTGATGCAGACGAGGCTTTGAAGGTTTTCCAACCTTCACACCTCCCAGGCGGGCTGCGGGCTCCTCTTCCCCCAGGATGAAAGGCAGGCTGGAGTTGGCGCCGGGACGCCGAGCCGCGTTTGTCTGCCGTGGGCTTTGTTCAGGAGACAGCACGGATCAAGCCAGGAGGGATTTCAAAGGGAAGGAGCCCCCCCGTGCCCCCCCAGCGTTTCCAACCAGGGCACTCAGCTATTTCCAGCCGGGTGCTGCTCTTCTTGCAAGTAAACACAGCAAAGCAAACTCGTCCTGAATAATTCCAGGGTCACCCTGCTGGATGAAGCCACTGGGGGCTTTCAATAGCCAGGAGGATGATGATGGTCCAGAGGGATGATGGTGGTCCTGCTGCTGGGGACACTCAGACTCCTCCAGCACGGACAGCGTGATGCCAGGGATACAGGACGTGGCTCCCAGCTTGCCTGGTCCCCTGTGACTTTACAAGGAGCTTGGATGAGCCACAAGGAGCTGGATGAAGCCACTGGGGGCTTTCAATAGCCAGGAGGATGATGATGGTCCAGAGGGATGATGGCGGTCCTGCTGCTGGGGACACGCAGACTCCCCCAGCACGGACAGCGTGATGCCAGGGATACAGGACGTGGCTCCCAGCTTGCCTGGTCCCCTGTGACTTTACAAGGAGCTTGGACATCCCCGCGTGCTGCCACGTCTCACCTTCAGGGGCAGAACACGCCTGGGGCTCCAGGAGAGCTCGGAGCTGTGCACCCCACACGTCCCAGCCCTTGCCTGGGTCCCCTCTACCACCCAGTGTCCCAATTTCATGCCGGTCACTGGGGTGGCTGGAACAGCCCCCCAGCCCTTACCCATAGCGGTGCCGGCTAACGTCTCGGATGAGCCGCTCGGAGAGGTAGGCACCGATGCGATCCAGCTTCTCCGGGGCAGACAAGGCATAAAATGTCAGCTTCTCCATGTTGGTTTTCACCAGCCCATCCTGAAAGAGAGCAGCACAGGGCATCACAGCCTCACACCTGGATCCAGCAAACACCAGGAGCATCTCTGCAGCAAACCTCGGCGGCGATGCCAGGGGTCTGGAGCACGCCGGTCCCATCCCAGCGCCTCCCCACACCTTCTACACCAGGATGAGGATTGCATTTAGCCTCACCGAGGCCAGGGGTGACCCCAGGACAAGCCTCCATCGGGCACCCCACACTGTAAATACAACCAGAACCACCCGCCAGCCCCTGGCAACGTCCCAGCCCCGAGGGGGACGGGGACAGACAGGGACACCAACACCTCCAGGACGCTGAGCCCAAGCGACACAAGCATGATGTGGAAAACTCCTCTCTTGTTCATCTTTGGAGCCAGTGACCAAACAGGGGCTCAGCACCCCCCTGGATAACCCCAGCCCCGCCACCCCCAGCCCCTCTTCCACCGCCTTCGCATGCCGGCTGCAGAAAGGAGACGCAGAGGTGGAATTTGGGATGCTGGCAGGGCATCACCACCTCCACCGCAGCGAGGCAGCAAGCAGGGCACCAGCCTCCCCGCATCCTGGAAGCACGAGCAGCTTTTGAGCCCCGAAGCCTGGCTGATGCCCCAAGAGACCCTCGCTCTCAGAAGCTGCTTTCCTTCTGCAAAAAGAAGGATGTACGCCTTCAGGTCCCATCCCCCGTCCTCCCATCCACCCAGCGCCTTTGGGAAGGAAGCCTGTCCCTCCAGGCTGGAGGATGGAGGAGCTGCTTTTGTATTTTTGCTCACAAACAGGCTTTAAAGGCAAATCCAAGCCTCCAGGCATGGTGGTGTGGAGTCAAAGCATCGCCCGCCTCCCAGGAGCCATTTCTGGGCAGGTCACGTCGCATCCCTGCAAACCGGAGCACCGGAGCTTCGATGCGTGAAGCAGAACCTCATTTACCTCTGGGTCCTCGGGGAAGATGTTGTCGACGAGTCTTTTGTAGCGAGGACGCAGGGCGCCGCAGCAGCCGCACACACCTGGAAAAAGAGGAGACAACCGGTCAGCGGGGAAAAAATCCTCAGCTCCAGGGAAAAACCCTGTGTGGAGGTGCTTTTGCTGGAAAACAAATCCTTGGAGGCAGTGGGGAAGCCTGGGAAGAGGACAAGCTGACAACATCGCAGAGTTTTGCAGCCAAAAAAAAAAAAAAAAAAAAAAAAAAAAAAAAAAA
>WKFP01014647.1:94336-130937 GCA_011057875.1 Pterocles orientalis | reverse complement strand
GATCCAACCCCCCCCCAGCTCCTCGCCAAGACCAAATCCCGGACCCAACCCCGCCGAGAGGCCGGGAGCCCCCTCCCACCCCACTCCCCAGCCCAGCCCCTTCTCCACCCCACAGGGACCCCAGCTGGGGGGCAACCCCCCCCTCCATGGCGACACAGGAGCAGGGGATGGACCCCAAGCGCCGGGCTCTGCCTGGGGGTCCCAGGGACAGGCGATCCCCCCGTGGGGTGCCCAGGGCAGGTGGGACAATGGGACACTGGGTGTTGCTGACCCTGGAGGTGAGGGGACAGGGCAGGGGACATGCTGCTGGAGCAGTGGCGGAGGGGAGGGACTGATGGGGTAAAGGGCTGTCACCCTGTCCCTGTCACCCTGTCCCTGCTCCCGGGGTGGCCAGGGGACCTGGGGCTGGCCCTGCACCATGGCACCTCACTGCCAGCCCCCAGGGCAGGTGGGACAATGGGACTTTGCGACATTGGGGTGCTGCTGTCCCTGGAGGTGAGGGGACAGGGCAGGGGACATGCTGCTGAAGCAGTGGCGGAGGGGAGGGACTGATGGGGGAGAGGACTGTCACCTTGTCACCCTGTCCCTGTCCCGCTGTCCCTGTCCCCCTGTCACCCTATCCCCCTGTCCCTGTCACTCTGTCCCGGTCCCCCTGTCCCTGTCCTCCTGTCCCTGTCCTCCTGTCCCCCTGTCCCTGTCCCTGTCCCTGCCCGGGGCCCGATCCTGGCCCCTCCCCTCCTCACCTCTCTGCCGCCCCCTGCCGGCCGCTAACGGCTCCTGTACGAGAATCTCTCGCCAAATCTCGCGAGAACTTCGTGAGGGTTAGCGGAAGTCTCGCGCGAGGGGAAGCGCAGGGGCGGGGAGGCGGCCCCGGGCCCCGCCGCGCTCGATCGCTTCCTCCTTCCTTCCGCCGCCTCAGCCGGGCCCGGCCCGGGCCGCGCCGCCTCAGCCCGCCATGGAGGCGAACCCGCCGAAGCGGAAGGAAACGCGTAAGTCGCTGCGGATTAAAGTCATCTCCATGGGCAACGCGGAGGTGGGCAAGGTGAGGCGCTGCGATTGGCGGGCGGGCGGTGGCGGACAGGCTAGCTAGCCAATGACGAGGCAGGTGCAGCTAGAGAAGCCGCGGATTGGTGGCTGTGCCGGCTGGTGGGAGCCAATCATGGGCAGGCCGCGCCGTAGGAGGTTGGGGCGAGTAGAGGATTGACAGCTTGGGGGCGGGGCCTTGCGCCTTAACGCCGGGTTTTATTGGCTGGCTGGTAAGGGGCGGGCCGTACGGGGAGGAGGCGGGTGTCATGGCGGCGCCTCCAGCCTGTCACAAGCCTTCTCCGTCCCCGGGCTCCTGGGTACCCGCCGCCCCGGGGGACCCGCTGCGGGCCTCACCGTGCCCCTCTGTCCCCGCACGGGTGGGCAGTGGGTGCTGGGCGGCGGGCAGGGCCTGGCCTGGCCCGGGGTCCTCCTCGGGGCCTGCCCCATGGGCCCACCTCTCCCTCTGTGGGGTGCGTTCCTCCGGGGTTCAGGTGCTGAGGAGCAGGAACGTGGCTTCTTCCTTCAGAGGGAGCCCGCAAGACAGTCCTCCAGCCGGGGGTACCACAGTGCAGGGCCTGAGGGCAAAAAGTGTGGATCCAGCCCTTAGTGCCTTCCTCGAGGGCTGCAGTCAGGGAGACCCCCTTCCCTCTGCTCTGGGGATGATCCAGCTCCTCTCCAGGGTTTATTTCTTCTCCCAGACAGGTTCTGAAGTGCTCCCCTTTTTTAAGTCTCTAAATAAACGTAGCCCTGGTAAGCTGCTGACAGCATGAGGAATCCCTTGGGGCAGACAAATGCTTCACCTGATAATAAGAAAATCCAGAAGGATCTTGCAGGACAGAGTGAGGGGGTGAAGAAGCAGCAGGTGATGTTTGTCCTTATGGCATTTATCTCTCCGCTCTCCTTGAGCAGTATCTCTGCCAGTCAGGGGCCGAATCAGGGCTGGAGGGACCTGGTGTGACCCTGAATGCGCTTCTCCAGCTGCCAAAATGTTCTTTATGGCTTTTGGGGAGCTGACTGTCCCCAGGCCCCTGAACACACACCTCCTCCAGGCTGGGTATTTTCTGTAGGGGAGTAAATCCAGAGTTTCTTGGCACTCCAGTCTCCAAACAGGTAAGGAATAACTGCCACCCCGTGGCTTTTCCTTCTTTTTGCAGAAATAAAACTGCTCCTGATAATGACTGGTCCTTTGATTGTGGGTTAATTAGCTAGTGTAGGGACTTAGGGCAGAGTTGGTGTCTTTGCAGCCATCCAGCTGGCTAGGGGCTGTCAGTGAATTCCCTGTTAACGTGGATATTATGGTGTATGATACCACCCTGCTGAAATTCCCTTTTCCTTTCTCCCAGAGTTGCATTATAAAGCGTTACTGTGAGAAGAGGTTTGTTCCCAAATACCTGGCAACTATCGGTATCGACTACGGCGTCACAAAGTAAGTACCTTAGTGATGAGGAGCCACAAGCGTTGGGAGGGTGGAATGAGCTGCGCGGTCACAGATGGCAGGCATGGGTCTGCCAGGCCCTGGGCGCAGTGTCTGCTGTGGGAGGCTCTGGTCTCGGCAGAGGGAAGGGGTGCAGTGGGACTGTCCCACCTCCTGCTGCTCCTGAGTGACCACACTGTCCTGAACCAGGCGTGTTTGGCTCTGCCAAAGCTGTTTAGTTTCCCCAGTGTAATCTGTATTTCTGCTTTAATAATAAAATAATCTGCGTAATCAGCCTTCCTCTGGTGGTGTAGCTCCCCATTACCACGTTACATCCAGAGCTGGTGCTGTCCTCCTTCTCTGACCGGCTCTAGGGCAGTTTTCTGGCTGTTCAACCCTGGCATTTGGAACATCATACGGATTTTTCTGTCCCCGATCACTCAACTCTTCTCTGCAGTGGGCTGGCAGAGATAAGGGGTGCTCCTGGGGTGGCACAGCCTGTGCAAGGGCTGAGCTAGAGCCACCTCAAGCGTTTCCTGCTTCTCTTTCAGAGTGCAGGTCAGAGACCGAGAGATCAAGGTGAACATCTTTGACATGGCAGGACACCCGTTCTTCTACGAGGTAAGGCAGCTCCGGCTCCAGCAGCACACCGCACGGCTGCTGTCAGCCAGCCCATCTCAGAAGCGTTCGGCACTCGTCAGTTTTCCTCAGCTGGGAGTGGGATGGGAAACTTGAAAATACGTTTCTTAGGAGCTTCCTCCACTACAATGCACCCCCTTTTTCCCTGCCACACACGTGTAATCATAGAATCACAGAAGGGTTTGGGTGGGAAGGGACCTTAAAGGTCATTGAGTGCTACCCCCTGCCATGGGCAGGGACACCTCCCACCAGCCCAGGTTACCCAAAGCCTGGCCTTGAACCCCTCCAGGGATGGGGCATCCACAGCTTCTCTGGGCACCCTGGGCCACTGCCTCATCCCCTGCACAGGAAAACATTTCTTCCTCACATCTCATCTCCATCTCCCTTCTTCCAGCTTCAAACCGTTCCCCCTGATCGTGTCCCTGCACCCCCTGACCCAGAGCTCCCCCATCTCACCTGTAGCCCCCTTTCAGCACTGGAAGGTGCTGGAAGGTCTCCCCGGAGCTTCTCTTCTCCAGGCTGCACACCCCCAACTCTCTCAGCCTGTCCTCGCACGGGAGCTGCTCCAGCCTCGGACCATCTCCGGGGCTCCTCTGGCCCCGCTCCAGCAGCTCCGTGTCTGTCCTGTGCTGAGGACCCCAGAGCTGGGTGCAGCACCCCAGGCTATTGATTATTATTCCTCCCTTGTGTTCTCAGCATTTACTTACTGCACGCTCTAAAGTTTTGGGCACAACAAGGATTTCTGTTATTTGTCTGTGCATGTAGAACTACAAGTCTTGACTCGGGTTTGTAAGTCCTGATACAGTACAAGTAACCAGCAAAATGTAAATTAATTAAGAATAGCCTGGAATACAGCAGGGAGATTGGGGGACAGAGCTGACAGCATGAAGAAATGGAGGGACAGGAGACTGTAAAACACTCATCTGACGCAGCTGTGGTCAGCAGAGGTCTGTCGCACAGTTATCACTTGCAGATGTCTGAGCTGCTCACGTGTGTTGACTTTCTGGCTATGCCACAGCCGATCTGTACGAGAGAAAGGCTCTGAGTCCTTGGAAAGTGTAATGGGCTTAAGCTGTCTGTTTGGTGAATAAATATGTGGCAGAGATTTATTGAAGAGCAAAAAGACAGAAAACTGATGCTGCTTTGTTTGGTTTTGCATTTTCAGCATTTAATACTTGCAGATGTGTGTATGTGTCTGATGTGTGATCATTGTAGGTCCCTTCCCCTGAAATAGTCTGTTCTGTTCCAAAATCTGTCCTAAAGCTGACCTTAGACCCTCATCCAGCAGCTGTGCTGGGGCTCCTCAGTCTCCCCAGTTGCTGGTACTGGGTATACAAGCCCCAGAGGCTGCAGCCCTGCTCCAGCTGCTGGTACAGACCCCGTTACACACCCACACACACAGATCCCTCGAGCAGCTGGGGTTAGACCCACAGACCATCCAACAGCTGGCCCTGGATCCTCGCTCTGCCCTGCTGCCATTCACACAGGGAAACACACACGTGCAAACGGGTCTCTCGGTTGACTCCCAGAACTTCCAGTCTCCCCAGGAGCTGGTCTGACGCCTTGTCTGCTGTTGTGCTTCTCTGCTTTTTTGTGTGTGTGGAGATGGATATTTAATGGGCTGATCGCTCTCCTGTGATGGTTCTGGGTATTATTTGGGTTCCCCATCTGTCCTTTTTCTGTAATAAGGTAAGGTTTTTATCACAGAACCTAACAGGCGCCGGGTAAATGGTGATTCCCCCAAATCTGCCGAGCCCTGTGCTCGCAGCGTGGCTGTCACTGATGCCAGCACCCCGCCTTTGTCCCTGCAGGTGAGGAACGAGTTTTACAAGGACACACAGGGGGTCATCCTGGTCTACGATGTGGGACAAAAGGAGTCTTTCGATGCACTGGACACGTGGCTGGCTGAGATGAAGCAGGAGCTGGGTCCCCACGGGAACATGGAGAACGTCGTCTTCGTTGTCTGTGCGAATAAGGTGGGCTGTGGCGGGGAGCCGGGCTGCGGTGTTGTCCTCATCTCTGGCCCTCAGGGCTCGTCGTGTTCCCAGCGTGTGCCCAAGCTGCTGAGCTCCTGCTGTAGTCAGGGAAATGTTGTTAGGTTGTAGGGAAGTCTTTCTCGGAGCCAGACACGAGTGTGAGGAGCACTGGAGACCACGTTTCAATGTGCTTTTGAGAGTATGGTGGCCACACATCAGTCAGGAAGGGATCAAGTAGAGGTGACCTTGTTTCTGGACTAGAAAAACTCCCACATGTCTTTTCACTTGCATTTTCTGTGCTTTCTTTCCACGCTGGCTCTGTCCCTTCAGGATAAGCAGACAGCCTTTCCAACCAGCCATGCCCCTTACCCGCTGTTAGACGACCAACCTTGGAGCTGTGCTCCTCAGCTGCCGCTGCACACCCTGCCTGGGCTCTGATTTCTGCCTTTTCTCCCGATCCAGATCGACTGCACTAAGCACCGCAGCGTGGATGAAAGCGAGGGGCGGCTCTGGGCAGAGAGCCGGGGCTTTCTTTACTTTGAGACATCGGCACAAACAGGAGAAGGAATCAACGAGATGTTTCAGGTGAGGCAGAATGCAGGTGACGAGGGCACAGATGCCACAGAGAGCCAGGATTTGATGGCAGAATATCCCCTGAACTGCCTGGATCCTGCAAAATCTGTTGTCCCTCTGCTCCAGAGGTGTTTTTCCAGGGAAATGCCACCCCAAGAAAGTCGTAGCTGGTCAGCTCAGGATCAGCATCAGTCCTCCCAGTCCTCAGCGTTGCATTGCCCAAAGCTGATGGTCCCTCTTGTTGCACCAGGAACACGATGCGGAGATGCCCCTGTCACCTGTTCAGGTCTAGCACCGAGCTGAAGTGGCTTTGAGATAAATTTGGGGCCTGGCATCTCTCAGTCTGTCCCATGGTCCTTGCAGGGACTGGATCCTCACTGATTTGGGGTATCCCAGCCCCCCACGGCCCAGGCAGCAGGGAGTAAACATTCAAAAGCTGTAAAAATGTGGGTGGTGGGATCTCCTAAAAATATGGGTGGTGGGATCTCCTATTCACTGCCACCGTTCCTTCCCACTAACTCCTCCCTGTGCCCTCAGACTTTTTACTCTGCCATCATTGACCTGTGTGACAACGGCGGGAAGCGTCCCCCCTCCAGCGTGGGAGTCGGCTTCACCAAAGAGCAGGCAGATGCCATCCGCAGAATCCGCAACAGCAAGGACAGCTGGGACATGCTGGGGGTCAAACCCGGAGCCACAAGGTGAGGGAGACTTCAGCCTCGTCTTTCTGACCCGGCACGCTGGTCGCATCCGTGATTTGTGACCTGCCAGCTGGTGAGCTGACCTTGGTTTTATATAGCAGCTGGGCACAAGCGGTTTGTATCCAGCCCCAAAACTGAAGCAATGCAAAAGAAACCCTTGGTCCTCAGCACCAAATTTCCCCTTTTAACAGACAAACCAGGCTGGAGGCAAGGGGGGAGTGATGGCCATCAGGATTTCAGCCCTGCCAGCTGCCCTGCATCCTGCTTCCAGGCTGCTGAGCTGCCTCTGGTCACTCGCTTGCCAGACGTGTTTGGAGCAGCTCCAGTTTTACTTTCCTTGCTCTTCACGCCTGGAGAAGCTTTTAGGCTGCTGTAAGGCTGCTGCCCACGTTATAAAAAAGGGATTGATGTTACAGCCCTCCCACCTGGAAACGGTACTCCCACAAGACACACTTTCTCTTGTCTGCCTCAGAGGACCTCTTGCCAGGTGGAACTGGTCACTGGCAGCGTGAGAGATTGGGGATTGAATCTCCCAGTTCTGCTCTATGACTTGGGCAGCTAAAAAAACCTCCCAGAGCTATACCTTACTTCCTGCTCTCTGAAACATGAGAATTACCCTTGTGTGCTCCTTATGGAGGGACTGGAGAGTGGGTTTGTGGATGATATCTATCATTCAGGACTCGCATATCCTCCCGTTGGCTCTCTGAAATGTAAATGCTGAGCCTAACCCCTCCTTCAGCCCCCTCTCATCCACACGGAGAGATCAGCAGCTCTGCGGGGCAGTTTGTGCTGCAATCCCAGCATGGACGGACTCTCCTCCCTCAGGAGGTGGCCCCCTCTCTCCATGGCCTGCAGCCAGAGCCGAGATGTCTGCCTTGGACCAGACACCCGAGGCTTAAGGGGCTGAAATGATGTGCAGTGCCTTCGCCCGCAGCGCGTAGGCGGTTTGATGCGAAGCTGAGTCAGGGTGCGTGTGCCCCCACGCTTGTCTCCCGGCTTTCTGCTCTGGTGGTGCCAGAGGCTCAGCTCACCACGGCACGTGTCGCAGGCACATGTCTGGCATGGTGGGAGCTGACAGTCCCGTGGTGGAGAGGCTGTTATCTGCCCCAGGAGAGGGGTTCTCCCCCTCCTCTGCTCATGCCACACCGAGAAGTGCCCTCTGTGATTTTCTGCAAGCTCTTTCACCGCAGCATCGCCTCCACAGCCCAGAGGTCCTTACTCCCAGTAAGGGAAGGGTTTGGAAGCATCTACACAGTAAGGGAAGAGTTCAAAACTGTCTGCTGAGCACAGGGGGGGCTCCTGGCCCCCCAAAAAGCTGAGCTGGGCTGTGTGTTGCATGGGTCCCCTCACTCCTGTTGTGTTTTCTAGGGATGAAGTGAACAAAGCGTATCGGAAGCTGGCTGTGCTGCTCCACCCCGATAAATGTGTGGCTCCCGGCAGCGAGGACGCCTTCAAAGCTGTGGTGAACGCCCGGACCGCACTTCTCAAAAACATCAAGTAGGGAACAGAGCCATTCAGAACTGGAAACCTTCCCCTCCTCCCAGCTAGCTCCCAGGCAGCTGTACAGCTGTGGGGCACCCCTCTCCTCCTCACGCTTAACCACCAGTATGGGCACAGACACCCCCGGCACCCGTGGGAATAGGACTGCGTCCGACTGTAGTGCTCATGCAGCAAAGGGAGCAGAGTGCTGAGGAGGGGAGAGGGACCCCAGAACCCTCCCTGCATCTGTGGCCCCACGTTGTGGTTGGCGTAAGTGCTGAAAGCAGTGAGGTCCCCACCTTGCCGGCTGTGTGACACCTCCCAGGAGTTATCAGCTGTGTTGGGGGGGTTGGATACGTGGCTCTGACGTGTAGAGTGAGATCTGACCCAAAACCTACTGCATCTGAAAGCGCTGGTGTCATGGGTGGAGGGCAGTGGGTTCCTTCTGGGTTATCCTGGAACCAACCACCTCTGCAAGGCTGCCCGTGAAGCTGGCTCCTTCCAGCTGACACCCAACGGTGCTGCTTTTGGCAGTGAGGAGAGGGGCAGGTTGCTTGAGGAAACCTCTCTGGTACTGCAGGGAGAAACTGCCTCCAGGAGCATCCTTTTCCCCTTCATCCCCAAGCTGCCACGGTGCCAAGAACAGTCCCTTTGGCAGGACTGGGGCCAACCCCGGGCACCCACCTCCTCATCACAGTCCCCCACCACCACCTCCCTCCCTCTCCCTGAGCTAGATTTGATGGGAAGAGCCCCAAAGGCTGCTGTCCCTCAAGCCACATGCTCCCGCTCCTGTTTCTCTGCTCATGCCACCCTGGTGAGCTCTGGGTAGGTGCCACCAGCCCATATGAGGGACTGTCCTCGGGTGTGGGTGGCCCTGGCTGTTTACAGGCAGGAGGAGGATGCTGACCCAAGGAGGAGGTGATTCAGCCCCCAGCATGGCTGCTTGTCAGCTCTGCCCTCCCTCCCCTCCGCCAGCCTTGTCTCCCGAGCTTCTCCCACACCGCAGAGCTGCGTGGGTGCTTGGCCCCACGGTGCTCAGGTTCGGGGGGCAGTGGAGGGGGGGAAATTCTCCCCAAACCTTCTTTTCTCGCAGCAGCAACACATCTCCCTGCTTTGCTGGGGTCTCTGATCAGCAGGTGGGTGCAGGTTGTTCCCTCCAAGTCACAGCTGCTCTTTTCTTTGAACAGTGTGTTGATTTTGAGGAGAGCATCACTGTCACCCCACAAAATTCTTTCAGAGATCTGGGCGTTGTGATCCTGAGGGAGGTCAGAGCTGCCAGGCTTTTGGGGGACCACAGGGGAGATCCCTTGGGGCGCCGTGGTTTTGTCAGGACCCAGTTTTATTTCCTTGCTGCTGTATGAGCCTGGCAGGGAAGGTCAGGACGCTAACCTGTGAAATGAAAACCCCTGAGTGCGTGCATCCTATGTGTCCTGTTCAAATGTATTTTCTCCTATGGTCAGTGCAATATTTTTTTTTCCACTTGAAGGCAGCTTTTCTGTGTTTCCCCTCCAATATATATCATAAATCACCAGTAGATCCCCCTCCCACCACCACCTTTTGGCAGCAAGCGTTAAGGGACTTCCAAGCCAGTATCGTTTTGTCCTTGCTCTGGTTTCTGCTGCTGGGTTACTGGGAAGAAGAAATAAGCTGTCCTGCTAGGAAACAGTTTTTTGCTACTCCAGTGCAGAAATCACCAAGGGGTAGATGTTGCTGGAAGAGGTTTAAAATAGCTCCGTGTTCCCTCTCCCAGGTGTGTGGGCTGAGGGAGAGCAGCAGGGCAGGCCCTGGAGCTGGGGCAGTTCCCATTTTACAACGCGATGGAGTTCACTGGGAACCTCCCCACCTGTCTGCTGGAGGAAACCCCTCAGTTCTGGCGTCAGACCTATTTCTTTGAATCTTTTTTCCATTGAGGAGGGTAAATCATCCTGTTGCGGATGCTGCACTTCATTTTGAGGCTGAGATCTCAGTGCCTGGAGGGGTTCCCTGGGTTCCTGCAGCTCTCCAGGTCTGTTGTGCCACGCGCGGTCCCTCCTCTTCGCTCCTCAGGTGACTCTGGCCGCCGGTTTTGGGGTTCCTGCTGTTCACAGAGCTGACCGGATGTTTGGAGACGGTTACACGCGCATGCCATGTCTAGCAATGCCGATGACCTTCTGAGTTGTGTTATTTTTATAAATTAAAACCCTCTTTGGAGCAAAGGGAGCCCTGTGAGCTGTCCTCCCGCGGCCACCGCCTGCTGTTAATGTTTAATTGCCCTTTGACTCATTTCTCTCCTCCCCAGCCGAGTCTGGCTCGGGCTGGTGGTGAGGAGCTGCCCTCGAGGGCGATGATGGAGGCTGTGAATCAGCTCCGCAGGAGTGGGAGCTGGGTAAGGGATGAAGGGAACGGCGCAGTGGGGATGTGGTGTGGGATACACCCAGCTGTGGTGGAGCCTGGATCCCCTCAGGGGACCCAGCGGGTAGCTCCGTCCTTGCTCTGTGCAACAGCTCTGCACCAACATCCCCGACAGCGTGCTTCCTCCGTGCCCCCTCCATCAGCACCCCATGCTCTGGATCCCTCCAGCGAGGCTGCCACCATCCAGGCTCTGTCTCTGAGTCCTGCATCCTCCTCCCAAGGGCAAGTCCTGCTGCTGAAGCATCCATCCTGCAACAAGGGTGCTGGGATCTGCATCCCAAATGAAGGGATTTCCCCTTCAGCACCCAGAAACGCAGGGGGGATCCACCTCTGAATGTCTCTGGAGAAGGGAAAGCCTGCCTCCACATGCCCTGCTGTGCTCTCCCTGCCTCCCGGCACTCGCTGGAGCTGGCAGGCGGGGAGGACACGAGGATTTTTGGTCTGGCCCCGTGCCTGACAGCCACGGGCTGCTCCTGGCTGCTGCTCCAGGCTCGTGCACCCTGGAGTGTCCCCAGGCAGGGCCCGGGGAACAAACCTTCCCCTGGTTGAGCCTTCACGAACCAGCTGGATCTCCTTGCTGGCCTTCAGACCAGTTTTACTGGCCTTTGGACCAGTGTGGATGGGTTGTCCCAGGCTTCCTGTGTCCACCCTGGTGGCACATGTCCTGGGGTAGGGGGACATGGCTTGTGTCCCTGTCCTGTGCTGGCCGCGGCGTGCTGGCCGCGGCTCACTGGTGCTCCTCTTCAGCTGCAGCAGGACGGGAATAACCCCGAGCACACCCAAAACCTCTGGGGAGCTGTGGCTTCGGTGCTTTCATTTTGATATTAATTAATGCGCAGAAGCAATCAATTCTCCTGGCAAAGCAGCCGAGGTGGCCTCTCATTAGAGCTGCTGGGATGAGGATGTGCAGGAGCGTGGTGGCTCCGGCCACCCCAGCGGGTTTTCCAGCTCCAGGGGGGCAAGAGGGGAGCAGACAGCGGCTGAAATGTGGGTAAGAGGAGGGGGGAACTTTCTGAAGGGTTTCGGTGGGGGGCTGGTCAGGTTGGGGGGTGATGTGGGAAGCCCAGATAGAGGGGGGACACGCAGGGGGACACCTCGGGTTCCTCTGCTCCCCAGTGGGGGTGCCACAAGGTGGCTGTGACCCCAGAGAGGGCTGGGGGGTGAGGGGAGCTGGGTGAAGGACACGCTGGCATGGGGTGTATGGTCTGGCACCCTGCTCCTCCCCTGGGTGGGGGTCCCTGGCACCCTGCTCCTCCCCTGGGTGGGGGTCCCTAGCACCCTGCTCCTCCTCTGGTGTTGGGGTCCCTGGCACCCTGCTCCTCCCCTGGGTGGGGGTCCCTGGCACCCTGCTCATCCCCTGGGTGGGGGTCCCCGGCACCCTGCCGGCACCCTGCTCCTCCCCTGGGTGAGGGTCCCTTGCACCCTGCTCCTCCCCTGGGTGGGGGTCCCTTGCACCCTTCTCATCCCTGGGGTGGAGGGTCCCCGGCACCTTGCTCCTCCCCTGGGTGAGGGTCCCTTGCACCCTGCTCGTCCCCTGGGGTGAGGGTCCCTTGCACCCTGCTCCTCCCCTGGGTGGGGGTCCCTTGCACCCTGCTTCTCCCCTGGGTGGGGGTCCCTTGCACCCTGCTTCTCCCCTGGGTGGGGGTCCCTTGCACCCTGCTTCTCCCCTGGGTGGGGGTCCCCGGCACCCTGCTCCTCCCCTGGGTGGGGGTCCCTGGCACCCTTCTCATCCCTGGGGTGGGGGTCCCTGGCACCCTGCTCATCCCGGGGTGGGCTCCCTTGCACCCAGCGAGGCTGTAGGTAGGGGGCTCCCTATGGGGTGCAGCCCTTGGGGGGGGGATGATGATGATGAGGATGGAGTGGGCAATGGGGGGCAAACCCCCAGCCCACCCCCTCCCAGTCCTCGCACCGGCACCGAGAGGGTTACGGAGGGCGGGGACGCACCGGGACGCACCGGGACCGGCACAGCCGGCGGTGGGGGCCCGCCCCCGGCCCCGGGGAAGCCCTGTCCGCTCCCCCTGCATCCCCCCATCCCACCCCCGAGCCCTTCCACGGCCCCGGTACCGCCGCCTCCGCCCGGTGCTCGGTCCCGCGGAGGGGGCGGCGGGCGGCGGGGGGCTACCGGAGGATGCTGGCGGCGATAGACCCCCCCCGGAGCTCCGGTTTGGCATCGAAAGGACCCTCCCGGTCCTCCTCCATCCATCCATCCATCCCCGCGGGTACGAAGCATCTCAGCAAAGAGGAGGGTGGGAAAATCCCGGAGGATCGCCCCCCGAAAGCGGTGCCCTCGAAGGAGGGGCAGGGAGGCATCGCGACATCTCTCCGCTCCGCCGCGGCTTCGGTGGCGACCTGGCAGTGCGCAAGGGCTGGGGAAAAGAGCTGGGGGAGGTGGGTTAGCTCGGCCTCCAGCCTCCCCACTCGGTTATTTATAATTCTCTGCTTTTCCCAGCCTCCTCGCAACGCAGCGGGATCGGGGGTTACGGCAGCAGGAGGAGGCGAAAGGCCTCGGTCAGTGGTGACCGGTAAGATTGGGATGCTGCGGGCGATTTGGCGGTGAGCATCCATCGGGGGACCGCGGCGTTTCTGCGGGGTTCGGAGCAGGGTGAAGGTGCCACCATGCCCAGGAACAGAGCGTTTTCCGAACCCGAATGTTCGGCCGAATACTCCGCCGACTACTCGGTGAGCTTGCCGTCGGACGCCGAGCGCGGCGTGGGTCGGACCCACGAGGTGACGGTGCGCAGCTCGGGTCCCTGCCTCTGCTTACCCCGCTTCATGCGCCTCACCTTCGCTCCTGAGTCCCTGGAGAACCTCTACCAGACTTATTTCCGACGCCAACGCCACGAGACCCTCCTGGTGCTGGTGGTCTTCGCCGCTCTTTTCGACTGCTACGTCCTCGTCATGTGCGCCGTGGTTTACGCCGCCGACAAGCTGGCCCCGGCGCTGGCCGCGGCGGCCGGGCTGGTTGCCCACGTGTTGCTCTTCATCCTTTGCAAGTACAAGCTTCTCCCCGAGCGGGTGGCTCGGAGGTTCCTTCCTTACATCCTCTGGATCCTTATTTTGGCCCAAATTTTCTGCTACCTGGGTCTTAACTTCTCCCGCTCGCCCGAGGCCAGCGACACGGTGGGTTGGCAAGCTTTCTTCGTCTTCTCCTTCTTCATCACGCTGCCGCTGCGCCTGGCGCCCATCGTCCTCATCACCGCCGTCTCCTGCGGGGTTCACACGCTGGTGCTCGGTGTCACCGTCGCCCAGCAGCGGCAGGACACCCTGGACGAGGGCGCGCTGCTCAGACAGGTACGGGGCTGGCGGGGGGACCCTCCCCGGGGTGGCGGGATGTGACGGGTAAATCCCCCCCCCGTTTGGGTCCGTCCCCATCCCTGTGTCCTGACCCGAAAGCTGGGTTTGATCCGGACCCTGCGAGCTCATTGCAGAGTTTGCTGGGGGCAGCGGGGTCCCCAGAATATATCCAGGGGTCAACCTGGGGTGCTGGGGGGCGCGGGAGCACCCACCCGTGCTGGGACACGTGGCTCTGGAAGCATGGATCTGTCCCCAAGCATCACCTGGGGTGCGTGGGCACACGGGCTGCTGGGGAAACTGAGGCACGGTGGGCTGCGGGGCTCCCCATCTGCCCTGCCCGGTGGCCGTGCTTGTGCTGATTGCCCTTTCAATTGCCAAAAATGGCTAAAAATGGCCAAAAATGGCCTTTTTTGGGCAGAATTGTGGCAGGAGCCCAGCTTCTGGGCTCACAACCAGCCACCGCTCGGCCCCAGCCTGGTCCCAGGGCGATGCCCATCACCCAGCCTCGTGCCCGGGGCAGAGCGGAGGCTTTGGGGTGATTTTCTGCACCAGTAAAGCCAAAAAAATGACGTCCCCAAGCCCGAATGTGGCCCTAAGGGTGGGCCACCCATCCACGCACGCGGCAAAGGAGGGGACATGGGGGTCCGGCGGGGGGACACCGGTCCCTGGCTCATCTGGTTCTTAATATTTCCTGGGAAATCCCCGCCTGGAGCAGCCAGAAGCTGTTTTTATTCCCCAAAATCAGCGGGTTTCATGGCTCGGCCGTGTCCTTTTCCTCCCACCGGTGTCCCCACCGCCTGGCCACGCACCCGGCGATCTGGGGAGGCTTTCCTTGCTAAGGGTGGGGGGGAAAAAAAAAAAAAATAAAATCCAGAGCTGAAAACTTGTGTGCTGGTGACGGCAGCTGGGAAAATCCAGCTGGAAGCATCAGCTCTGCCCCGTAATGGTGCGGGGCTCCGTGGGAGGATGTTCCGGGAATTTTGGATGCTGTGGGTCAGGTCCCAGGAGACCTCCAGCTGCTCCCAGCCTAAATAGGGAAGATGTTGGGGGAAATTTATTTATTCATCTGCTTTTTGGAAGGTTTTGGGAGCGCTGAGTGCATGGTCGCACCAGGAATTTGGAAAATGGAGCCTGTTCTCCAAAAAAAAAACCCAAAGATGATGGTTTTTCCCTGTCTTTGGGGTGTGTGCTTTGGGGCTGGTCCCCTGGCGTGGGACATCACCCCGTGTCACTTGGGGTTTTGCAAAGAAAACCACTTTTTGGGCACGTTTTCTGGACTGTGCCAGGCTGGGTGCTGGGGTGGCGGCGATGCCCGGCAGGAGAAATCCCGACGCCGCAGCATCTTTCCCAGATTTTGCTCCTTTTCTGGGATGCAAACACCACGCGTGGCCGATCCGAAGCCAAGGAAACCTCCCGCTGCCACCAGCCCCGGGGATGCGGGAGGCGAGGGGGCCCACGGGCATCCCCCCACCCCAGCCAGCGGCAGGCATGCGCCGCCGCCGCCGCGTTAATCATTGCCGCGGCACGGAGAGTCCGGGGCCGGTAAAACCTTGGCAACGCGGCATGCCTCAGCCTCTGCCTGCTGCAAAAGGAGGAACATTATGTCCAGAAATAAACATCATATATTTTTATTATTATAGCCGGCGCTGCGGCTCCCGGAGGGCGCTGCTATTAATAGGATGGACCGCTTGAGCGGGGCCAGCGCTGATTTGGGGGGGGTTCGGAAGTGATGCCGCCAGCTTCTGCCCCACTGCCCACCCTCGAGGAGGGGGATGAAGGCGAGGGGTCGGGGTTCGGTGGCATTTGGGGACGTATCTGCCATGGTCATGAGCAAACCAGCTGCGAAGCATCCTCAGGCTCAGCTGATGTCCCATTCCTGGTTCAGGGGGACCCCGTGCATCCTGCTGGGACCTTTCCTGCGGGATGTGGATGGGGAAGGAGGGATGAGGCTCATTCCACCGGCCACGTCTTGCTCTTGCTCTCCCCAGATTCCTGAGTGCAAATAATAACCAGTAACCGTACTGGGAGCAGGGTCTCCTGTGTGCCAGGAGTGGGGTCTCCTCCATATCGGGGTTTTTCCCATGGAGTTTGGGGTGCCAGGAGGTGTTTTGTGACTCAAGGCACGTGGGAGGTTTTTGGGGCTGAGCATCCATCGCGCGGCTGCGGGATGCAGCTGGAGGATGCTCAGCGCAGGATGCGGCTGTGCCGTGCGGTGCTGGGCGAGGGGGTCCCCAGGGCTTTCCAGCAGTCCCAGTGTGCTGAGCTGTGCCGAGCTGCCCCGAGCTGCCCCGTGCCCATCCAGCCCTGGCAGAGCGGTCCGTTGTCATGACAACCCCAGAGTTTGGTTAAAAATAGCAAGTGGCTGCTTGTTTTGGGGGTTTCTCCTCCGTGCCCACCTCCAGATGGCTCCTGGCTCGCTGTGACGAGGGTGCGGGGGCTTCCCGGGGATCCCCCGGCGGCTGGGCAGGATCTGGCCCTTAGGCATGAGGTCCTAGCGCTCTCCCCTGCTCCTCATCCTCTTTCTTTCCCTCCCCCTAAAAAAAAAAAGTTTTATTGCTGCAAATTATTTTGTCCAAACCCCCAGTGCCAGGGGGGTATTTACCGCTGCACGTGGCCGGTTTCCTTCATGCCCCAGTTTCCCCGCTGTGTGGACGGGGCTGGCAGCTCCTCCCCGTCACTGCCTGGGGCTGTCGAGTGCCAGGGACACCCCGGGATGGCTTTGGGGACAGGGTCACGTAATGGCTTTCCTCCAGCCATGCTGGGTAAGGGGACACGGGGACCAGGGATGGGACAAGGTTGGGACCAGGGAGTCTGGAGGATGGGGTCCAGCCCTTGGGGACAGGGTCCAGTCCCGAGGATGGGGTCCAGCCCTTGGGGACAGGATCCATCCCAGAGGATGGGGTCCATCCCATGGGGACAGGATCCATCCCGTGGGGACAGGGTCCAGCCCAGAGGATGGGGTCCAGCCCATGGAGCTGGGGTTCAGCCCATGGGGACAGAATCCAGCCTATGGGGTGGGATGGGGCCAGCCCTTGGGGACAGGATCCATCCCGAAGGATGGGGTCCAGCCCTTGAGGACAGGACCCAGCCCGTGGGGACAGCCTGTGGGATGGGGTCCAGCCCATGGGGACAGGATCCATCCCGAAGAATGGGGTCCAGCCCTTGAGGACAGGACCCAGCCCGTGGGGATAGATGGGGTCCAGCCTGTGGGATGAGGTCCAGCCCATGGGGACAGGATCCAGCCCTTGGGGACAGGATCCATCCCGAAGGATGGGGTCCAGCCCATGGGGACAGGATCCATCCCAAAGGATGGGGTCCAGCCCATGGGATGGAACAGGGTCCTACCCACAGGAACAGGGTCCAGCCCAGGGACGGGACAGGTCCAGCCTTTGGGACAAGGCAGCAGGTCTCCATGGGATGCTCCCTTGAAACCCCCAAGACCGAGGTGAGTGACAGCCAGCAGCACCCGGGGACACCCGTCTCCGTGCTGCAGGCTCACGCTGTGGCTTTGTCTGTTGGGAAGGATGCAGAGGGGCAGGAGCCCACGCAAATACCTGACTTTAGAGCCTGGCCGTGTTTTTACGAACTGCTTCTGCAATCCCCGTGGCAGGGCTGCGGGGAGCGGATGCCACGTGAACCTCCCAGAGCCTCCCTCCTCCAGCAACGCCTTCCCCCGGGGCTGTCCCCAGCCCCTGCCGCCTTTTTCCAAAACATCTCGGCGAGATTTAACGAAGCAGCGTCAGCCCGCGGGGACCATGGGCTCTCCCGGGATGCTGTGACACCCGGACCCCTCCTGCAGAGCCACCGTGATGTCCCCATGCGTCGTCCCCAGGCCAGGCACGGGTTCCGCTCACCCCAATCTCTTTTTTTTCTGTCCCCAAAGATCCTGTCCAACGTCTCCATCTACCTGTGCGCCATCGCGGTGGGCACCATGTCCTACTACATGGCGGACCGCAAGCACCGCAAAGCCTTCCTGGAGGCGCGCCAGTCCCTCGAGGTCAAGCTCAACCTGGAGGAGCAGAGCCAGCAGCAGGTAGGAGCCACCGCTGGGCAGAGGGGACAGCGTGGGGACAGTGATGGGACACACCGGTGTGGCTTTGGGACGTGGATAAGGGATGCGCACGGAGGGACGGTGGCGGGGTGGCGATGGGGACAGGTCAGGACTCAAGGGACCAGCCTCTTCCAGCACCTCCCAGCTCCGGCTGGGGCTGTCACCGAGCTGTCCCCATCCCCGAGCACGGCCATGTGGCAGGTCCCCATCACCAGGTGTGGCCATGTGGCAGGTCCCTGTCCCCCTGCACAACCATGTGGCTGGTGCCTGTCCCCAAGCACAGCCATGTGGCAGGTCCTCAGCTGTGGCCACACGGCAGGTCCCTGTCCCTGAGCACAGCAGCAGGTCCTTGTCCCCATGCAGGACCATGCAGCATGTCCCTGTCCCCAAGCACAGCCACATGGCAGGTCCCTGTCCCCAAGCACAGCCATATGGCAGCTCCCTGTCCCCAAGCACGGCCACTCAGCATGTCCCCATCCCCATGCACAGCCATGCAACAGGTTCTTGTCCCCATATAGGACCATGCAGCATGTCCCCATCCCCAAGCACAGCCACATGGCAGGTCCCTGTCCCCAAGCACAGCCACTCAGCATGTCCCCATCCCCATGCACAGCCATGCAGCAGGTCCTTGTCCCCATGTAGGACCATGCAGCATGTCCCTGTCCCCAAGTACAGCCACATGGCAGGTCCCTGTCCTGATGCACAGCCATATGGCAGGTCCCTGTCCCCAAGCACAGCCACTCAGCATGTCCCCATCCCCATGCACAGCCATGCAGCAGGTCCTTGTCCCCATGTAGGACCATGCAGCAGGTCCCCGTCCCCAAGCACAGCCACATGGCAGGTCCCTGTCCCCAAGCAGCCGGTGCCGGGGAAGGAACGCGGGTTTCGGGGCCTTTTTGTCACCCAGCGATGAGCTGGGCTAATTTGAGCACCTTCTCTGGGGCCGGTGTCCCCATCTCCATCCCTGTCCCTTATCTGCTTGATCCGCTGCCGGCAATTTGCTCCCAATGGCAACAGGAGGCACGTGGCGGGACTGCACTGGTGTCACCGGCGTGCTCTGTGCTGCGAGACCGGGGTGGATGCTCTGATGGCTAATATGGGGTTAGGTCCAGGCAGGGGATGGGGTGATGGGGACAAATCCCGGGGCTGGGGGATGCTCCGAGCGCCTTCGAGACCCCAGCGTGGGGGTTTGGAGGGGTACAGGAAGGGACACGGGGATTTTTGTGACATGAGCTCTGTTTCCTGCGGGAATTGAGCTAAAAACAACCCGGGATCTTGCAGAGAAGGCTGCAGCCACGGGGAAAGGGGGCCCCCCCACACGCCTCCCCACTGGCAGCCCTGGGGACAGGGACACGGGGACGTTCCTCCAGCAACGGCTGCGCACAGAAGCGGCCCCATCCTGGGGGAAAACCCGCTTCGTTAAGCGAGTTATTTACAGTGAGAGTAAATCCCCGAGCACCGCCGGGCGGATCTGTCCCTTCTGGGGATGCGGGGCCAGGGGGACAGCAGTGGGCACGATGTCCCCAAATGGGCTTGATCCTCCTGGGGGACCTCGGTTGAGCCCTACCCATGGATGGGTGGTACCCAGGGTGGTTTTAAATCGATAAATCCTCCCCTGGGGTGCTTTAACCCAGGGACAGGACACCCGTCCCTGGGCAGGACACCCTGGGGCAGCTTGCAGGGACCTTGGGGACATCGGTGCAGACGCTGAGGTTGCTCCCAGCACCATGTCCTGGGTTTATCTGGTCCCTCCTTCCCATGGCTCTGGGGACAGCCAGGCTGGTGGCAGCAGTGTCCCAAAACTGTCCCCCTCCCATCCTCGCACGTCTGGGATTTATTCCCACTTGCAAAAATCTTGCGGAGAACTTGTAAAATAGGGAGGGAAACGGTAAAAGCATCCCTGACATCCCTGGCAGAGCATCCCCAAGGGGGACCTGCCACCCATGGGTGCATCCCCTCCCCATGGGTGCGGGCTTGGCACCTTGGGGTGCCCTGGGACACCCTGCTCTGGGCTTGCTCTCCCTGCCGGGAGGAATTGCTCCTGCTTCACGCGTGGCTTGAGCCACCTGCTGCGAGGTTGGGCTAGAGACCTGGCTGGGCCCTTTGGGGACATCCAGCTCCAGCAGCTTGGCAATGTCACTTTGCTGTGCTCTGTCCCCATGGAGAGGGGAGTGCTCAGACATAGCACACGAACCGTGTTTGCACGGTGTGTCTGCATCGTGCATTTGCTGCATGCACTTAGACTGTGCCTTTGCACCGTGCATTTGCACCATGTGTTTGCACCATGCATTTGCACCATGCATGTAAGCTGTTTGTTTGCATTGTGTATTTGCACCGTGCACGTAGACTGTGCATTTGCACCGTGTGTTTGCACCATGCACTTGCACCGTGCATTTGCATCACGCATTTAAACTGTTTGCATTGTGTATTTGCACCGTGCGTGTAAAATCTGCATTCGGTCAGTGCATTTAGGCTGTGTATTTGCACTCTGCAGTTGCACCGTGCATGTAGACTCTGCGTTTGCACCCTGCGTTTGCACCATGCATTTAACCGTGAGTTTGCACCGTGTATTTGCACTCCACGTTTGCACTGTGCATTTCAACTGTTTGCATTGTTTATTTGCAGTGTGTAAGCAGATTGTACGATTGCACTCTGCATTTCGACCGCGTGTTTGCACTCTGGATTTGCACCCTGCATTTGCTCGCTGCATTTCCACCCTGCATTTGCACCATGTATTTGCCCCGTCCCCAGGAGCGGCTGATGCTCTCCATCCTGCCCAAGCATGTGGCCGACGAGATGCTGAAGGACATGAAGAAGGACCCGAGCCAGAAGGAGATGCAGCAGTTCAACACCATGTACATGTACCGCCACGAGAACGTCAGGTAGGACCATCCCTTTGCTGTGCGACCCCGTGGGAGGAAAAACACCCTCAATTTTTTTTGCAAAAATGTGTATTTTGCAGTCCTGGCTGGAAAAGAGGGCAGAGATTGGGGTGCTTTGCTAAAGCAAAGGGTGACAGGGGACGGTCTGCAACTGTTCTGCCAATTGATGGGGTCAGCACAAAGGACACAGGCACCAAATTAAAAGAAGTAACATTATTTTTACTTATGTTTAAAGTGATAAAATAATACAGTGAAAATAAAATAAACAAGGTAAAGCAGCGAAATAATAAATGAACTACTCTAGCAAGCATAAAGTAGGGTAATGCACCTGATCATGACTCGATAGATTTAACGATAGTGATTAAGAAAGATCCATCACCAACTGCCCTGATCATCCGTTACCATCATCCAGATCCGCAGTCGCTGGGGAGCCCGGTTGCAGCGAGGATTTGGAGAGAACCCTTCCCGGCAGTTGGGAAATCTCTGAACAGTGTGTCCATGTATAGACGAGGCTTCCACATTTCCCTGCAAACATTCCCTGCTTTCATACAGTTGAATAAACAACTTTCTATCTTAAACTGCAAAAACCATCCGGTGTGGTTTCCTCCTTGTTAACTCCTGTCTTGAGCCTGGCCAGAGCAGGAGAGGGGAGATACCAAGAACAAAAAAAATTGGTAATCTTGATGATGTACCTCTCAACAAAGTCTGTTATGACTTTTCGTCCCATTCTTTTGCTTAGAACCTCACACAGCAAGCGGTGCAGCAAAGCTCTGTGAGCGTTACAACAAAACTTCTATAAATTGGCGTGTATAAGGTAACACGTTGCGTATGTGATCAATATCATCCATATCAGATGGATCGTTGGGTTGGGAGGTTCCTCTGGAGGTCAGCTTGGTTCAGGACCTCGCCGCTCGAGCCCTGGTATTTCAGCAACCAGCCTGTGGCTTTTTGCTCCAGCAGACCATCGTTTTCAGCCATATCCCAAAATAACCTTTTTATTCCAGCCTGGGTGCAAAAGGAGAGCAGGGAAGGGGGGGTGTGTGGTTTCGGGGGGCCCACCGGGGCTGAGCTGCTGGATGTGTCTCCCCACAGCATCCTCTTCGCAGACATCGTGGGCTTCACTCAGCTCTCCTCCTCCTGCAGCGCCCAGGAGCTGGTGAAGCTCCTCAACGAGCTCTTCGCTCGCTTCGACAAGCTGGCAGCTGTGAGTGTGTCCCCCCACCAGCCCGTGGCATGTCACGAGTGGGGCAGGTCTCAGCCATCACCCCCCCCTACACACACCCCCCATACCCTGGACCCAGCACAAAGCTCTATCCCGGGCTGGGGACGAGGGGGTTAAATATTATTGCTCCGGGATGCCAGAGATGCCCCGTGTTGTAAAAATAGAGCTGGGGGTGCAAAAATAGAGCTGGGAAAGGGGGGGGCCGCCAACCCCCCCAAGCCCTTGGGGAATGCAGGGTGGGAATGGAAAATCCGATTATTTGTGTCCTTGATGGGCACAGGAGACCTCAAGGTCGGGATGGGGGGGGGTTCCCTCAGCTGATGGGGGGGATAACACTGTGTCCACCCTGCCCCGTCCCCAGAAATACCACCAGCTGCGCATCAAGATCCTGGGCGACTGCTACTACTGCATCTGCGGGCTGCCCGAGTACCGGGAGGACCACGCCGTCTGCTCCATCATGATGGGGCTGGCCATGGTGGAGGCCATCTCGTAAGGGTTTTCTCTTTGGGGAGGGCTGGGGGGGGGTTCCTGGGGGCTTTGGAGGGGTCTAGCCTCTGCGAAAATCCATTAAAATACGGAGGGGGTGATAATTCTTGATGGGGGTGTTGGGATGGGTTGGGTTGAGTTGGGTTGGGATGAGGGTCACCCCCATGTTATCCTTGTCTCCCCCCCCCTCCAGCTACGTGCGGGAGAAGACCAAGACAGCGGTGGACATGCGTGTCGGGGTGCACAGTGGGACGGTGCTGGGGGGGGTGCTGGGCCAGAAGCGCTGGCAATACGACGTGTGGTCCACCGACGTCACCGTGGCCAACAAGATGGAGGCGGGGGGCATCCCTGGGTGAGCATCTCCTGGGGTGGGAGGTAGGGGGTGGTGTCCCCTGCACCCCAGGGTGACACTGGCACCGGGGGTGGGCAGGCGGGTGCACATCTCGCAGAGCACCATGGATTGCCTGAAGGGTGAGTTTGAGGTGGAACCGGGTGAAGGTGGCTCCCGTTGCGAGTACCTGAAGGAGAAGGGCATCGTCACCTACCTCGTGGTGGTCCCCAAGCAGCCCCTGCGCAACGGCATCAACGGGGTGGTGAGTGGTGGTGGCACCCGTGGTCAGCCGGGGCGGTGGGGTCACCCAACTGCCACCCACCCACCGTTTTCCACCTTGCAGAAGCTGTCGTTGACCTCATCCCATGGTGGTTCCCCACCGTTGGTCAACACCAAGGAGCGCAACGGCAGCCTCAGCCTGGCCAGCCCCGAGGAGCCCGAGGAGCCCGACGCCAGGGCGAGGGGCACCCTGGAGACTGGGGAGGAGGATGGAGAGGTACAACCCATGCAAGGCGTCCCCCTTTCAGCAACTAGCCTGCCTTTGGAGGGCTGTTGGTAGCCACGTTGGGGTGGTTGAACCTCCTGGAGCCAGCGTGGTCTTGCTGATGCGTTGGTTGTGCCGGTGCAGGCGGTGAACCCCTCCTTCCCCAACCCGCGGCGGCGGCTGCGGCTGCGGGACCTGGCCGAGCGGGTCATCGATGCCTCGCAGAACGAGCAGGAGCTCAACAAGCTGCTCAACGAAGCCTTGCTGGAGCGCGAGTCCATCCAGGCGTGAGTCAACCTGTTCCAGCACAGCTCGGTATGTCCCCGGTGCCACCGGGTGCTGATGGGCAGTGTCACCGGCAGGCTGAAGGGGAAGAGCACCTTCCGGCTCTCCATGCGCTTCATCGACCCCGAGATGGAGACACGCTACTCAGTGGAGAAGGAGAAGCAGAGTGGGGCTGCCTTCAGCTGCTCCTGCGTCATCCTCTTCTTCACCGCCTTGGTGGAGGTCTTCATTGACCCCTGGTATGTCACCCCACCTTGGGGACAGGTGGCCCCAAGCCACGCTTGACCCCACCGGGCTTCAAACCCATCCCCTTTTGGCCTTTTTGGCAGGTTGGTGGCCAACTACGTGACCTTTGTGGTGGGGGAGATCCTGCTGCTCATCCTCACCCTCTGCTCGTTGGCTGCCATCTTCCCCCGGGTGAGAACAAGGCGGGCTCCTCACTCCTGGTGGTGGCACCGTGTGATGTCCCATCACCGTGTCCTTGCCTGGGCGAACCCCTCCCCACCTTCCTTCTCCTTGCAGGTCTTCCCCAAAAAGCTCGTGGCCTTCTCCACCTGGATCGACAGGACCCGTTGGGCGCGCAACACCTGGGCCATGGCCGCCATTGTCATTGTCACCACGGCCGATATCGTGGACATGGTGAGCCACCAGCCTGGGCACCAGCGGGGCTGAGCCTGCTCCATCCTGCATCCAAGCAGCCCATAATTGTGCACGGCCGATCGTTAAAGCAATTAGCAAGGCTGCTCCATGGATGGGGGGGTTTTAGGTCTTCCTCTCGCTCTGCGAAGCACCCTGTCCTTCTGGGTGGTCATGCAGCCCATGGAGAGGGGCACCTTGTCCCCGTGTCCCCCTCCTCACCCTGTCCTCGTGCCCCCAGCTCAGCTGCTGGCGGGACCACGGCGGGATGGGCAACACGACGGTGGGACCACCACGGCCAGGCGGCTGCGGGGAGCAGCCCAAGTACTACAGCTACATCGCCCTGCTGGCCTTGGTGGCCACCATCATGCTGGTGCAGGTCAGCCACATGGTCAAGCTGACCCTCATGGTGCTTATCACCGGGGCCACCGGCACCGTCAACATCTACGCCTGGGAGCACATCTTTGACCAGTACGACCGCCGCCGCGGCCAGCAAAACCAGTAAGGAGTGGTGGGGGGGGTGGACATGGGGTTGAGGGGCATGAGCCACCCATGCTTCACCATCTCTTCTGGCAGGTCCTTGCTGGTCCCCTCCAAGTACTCCATGACGGCGATGATCTTCATCGTGATGCTCAGCTTCTACTACTTCTCTCGCCACGTGAGTGACTTGACCCCCCAACCCCGGGGAAGCTCCCCTCCCCTCTGCATCTTCACCATCAGCTCTTGCCCCTATTTTTTGCAAGCTCCAAGGCAGCAGGATTTGTCCCCAGCTGTGACGAGTGTCATCAGCTCTTCTCCAAGGAAGCCCACCCAAGGAAGTCCTTGCAGAGAATATCTCCATCTTACCCCCATGGTTAGGGGTGGGCAACGACCTGGTGGTCCCAAGGCCCGCGCTTGCCCTGCAAGGGTCCCATTTGTACCTCGGAGCCTGTCTCATGTTCCCAGTTAGGGCTTCACCTTGTCCCAGAGCCTCTCTCCAGGCTGTCCCCAAGCCCAGATTGTCCCCACAATGGCCAGGGTGCTCCCAGCGCTGGAGGGGACCCACTGGTGGGTGGGAACTGGGGGTGCAGCCGTATCCCCCCACCCACAGGTGGAGAAGCTGGCCAGGACCCTCTTCCTTTGGAAGATCGACGTCCATGACCAGAAGGAGCGGGTCTACGAGATGCGGCGCTGGAACGAGGCCCTCGTCACCAACATGCTGCCCGAGCACGTGGCCCGGCACTTCCTGGGCTCCAAGAAGCGGGATGAGGTGAGGGACACCCAGGAGGGGGTGATTTGCCCCCATTTTTTTTTTTTTGGGGGTCCTCTCTGGATCTGGAGGCTTTGCTGGCTGAACCTCTTTGGCTGGATGAAGATGGCTTGGCCGTGCCAGGCGAGGCTGTAGAGCACTTTAATTTTTTTTCATAAGGGATGATCCTTCACGGGAGGGTTTGGGTTTGCTGGAGGTGCTGGTGTCATGCGTGGGCACGTACCCAGCTCACAGCCACCGTCCCATCCCATCTCCAGGAGCTGTACAGCCAGTCCTACGACGAGATCGGTGTCATGTTCGCCTCCCTCCCCAACTTCGCTGACTTCTACACGGAGGAGAGCATCAACAACGGGGGCATCGAGTGCCTGCGGTTCCTCAACGAGATCATCTCCGACTTCGACGCGGTGAGTCGGGACGGAGCCGGGGTGGGGCTTGGCCAGACCTTCCCTTCCTACCCCATCTTGGGGCAGAAAGACCTGCCATGGCCCCGGGGTGCCTGAGGGTCTTGTCCCTGTGGCTCAGCTCCTGGACGAACCCCAGTTCCAGTGCATCACCAAGATCAAAACCATCGGCAGCACCTACATGGCCGCTTCTGGAGTCACCCCCGATGTCAACACAAACGGCTACGGCGCCAAGGTGAGGTGTCCCCACGGCGGTGGGGCGGTGGGCGAGGGGTGGGTGGGCCTGACTCGTGCTGCCCTTGCAGAAGGAGACCCTCTCGGATAAGGAGCGCTGGCAGCACTTGGCCGACCTGGCCGACTTTGCCCTAGCCATGAAGGTGACGCTGATGAACATCAACTACCAGTCCTTCAACAACTTCATGCTCCGCATAGGCAAGTCCGGGAGCACGGGTCTGCCTTGGTGTCCCCTGTCCCTCCTTCCCCACCAGTGGGACACTGGGCAGCAGCTATAGGCAATGGGAGTGGTGGGGGGAACATTGGCACCCCAACCCACCCGCTGGGACAGACTCTCCTGCAGACCGGGACGTCCCATCCGTGTCACCAGGCATGGAGGTGACATCCACTCCGTGTCTTGCCCAGGCATGAACAAGGGGGCTGTGCTGGCAGGCGTCATCGGCGCCCGCAAGCCGCACTACGACATCTGGGGCAACACGGTGAACGTGGCCAGCAGGATGGAGTCCACCGGCGTGATGGGGAACATACAGGTGAGGTGACGAGGCCGGGGGGGGACAGATCAGCAACCCACGGGGGGCTGCAGCACCCCAGGGTGTGGGTGGGAGGGGGAAAGGGCTGCCAGGAGTGCAGGGAAGGGTTGGGGCTGGCTCAGGGGCTCCTCCGAGCTGGTGATGCTCAATGGGACAAAGGGGTAGACCTGTTGTCCAAATGACAGGTGGGGGTCTCTGCTCCCCATGCTACGTGTCCCGGCAAGGACCCCCCCAGCCTCCTGCCATGTCCGCTTGTCCCCGCAGGTGGTGGAGGAGACCCACCTCATCCTGAAGGAGTACGGCTTCCGTTTTGTGCGGCGGGGAGCCATCTACGTCAAGGGCAAAGGGGAGCTGCTCACCTTCTTCCTGAAGGGCCGGGAGAAGCAGGGTTCCTTCGTCAACGGCTCGTCCGTCACCCTGCCCCACCAGGTGGTGGACAGCTCCTGAGGGTCCCAGCGTCCACCACCACCACAGCCACCACCTCCCGGCGCCGAGCGGGGCGGCTCAGGGGATGCCCGGCACCCGTCGCCGAGGACATCCATCCCACCGCGGTCCAGATCTGAATCCAAACTCGAGAAACCAACCCCTTCGCACGCCCCTTTCCGAGCCCCCGCCGGAGGTTTCCGATGGGGGGATTCGCTCCATCGTGCCCGCGGCCGCGCAGCAGGGAGACGCGGGGCCGCCCCGGTGGGCTCCTCCAGCCGTTCACGCTCGCGCCCAAGCTCGCAGCCCCCGGCGGGCACGGGGATGGGGACACTCGCCGCCTTTCCCCAGGCGTCCTGGGCTCCACCGGGCAGGCGGCCGCGCCGTGAGCCACGCCGGGAGACGGCACGATGTTAGAGTAGCATCATGGGACCTGGCCGCCACCACCGCCACGTGCTCGGCACGAGGAGATCCAAACTCAGGGCTGGATGGGAAGACACCGCGTCTCTTCGGCGTGCCGGGAGCGATAACTCCAAACTGGGAGCATCCAGAGTTTGCCGTTAGTTTGGAGCAAGTTCATCCTCGTCACGAACCGCCGCAGTTAGGAGATGGGGGAGAGGGAGAGCACAGCGCTGCCTTGGACTCGGGGAAGAAGAGAAAGGAACTAACGTTGTGTATTTCAGATATATAAATATATATAAGATAAGAGAACAGATGGACATTTATATTTTTAACAGCGCCCCTTCCCTCCCCGCAGCGGGGCTCATGCTTGTCCGGATGCTGCCCTGCGCACGCTGCTGTCACTTTGCTGTCACTTGATGGAGGAGAGGACCAGGGACCGGCCGAGGAGGGGACCGGTGTCAAACCGATGCTGCCAGGGCTGGGGGGAGACGGCAGGCACCCCCCGAGTGTAATCACACCGCTACGTTTCTTGAATAGAAGCAGCTGAATTTCAAAGCCTGATTCTGCGCCTGCTTTGTTCAGGAGGAATATGTCGAGAAGGGTTTGACCACCCTTAGGAGGGGATTTTTTTGGGGGGGGTGGTCCCCAAAGGGGAGCCAGCAGTGCCCACAGGGACCCGGAGCGATGCTGGAAAGGAGAAACCTCCATCCGCACCCACCGTGCCAGACGCAGTGCTCGGAGGGTGTTTGTGCCCTGGGGTACGAGCCTGGAGGGGTGACGGTTCTCCCAGCCCTGACCTGTGTCCCTCCGTCCCACCCAAACGGGGTTGTGCCCAAAATCCGGGTTAAGCCTGGCTTTGCCGCAGCCTAGCGCCCATTTCCCACAGATTTCCCCCAAAAGCTTGGCCCACGGCAAGGTCAGGGCTGTGCCTCCCCGCGCAGCAGCAGGAGGTTGAGGTGCCGCAGCAAGGCGTGTGTGAGGTGAAGGCGGGGACGGACACCCAAGCCTGGCCTCTGCACCCCCCGGCGAGGCACCCAGCAGCACCTTTCCCACTTTCCGTGCTCACCCCACAAGCACCCTCAGAGCTCTCGGCGCTTCTAACGCAGCTTCAGCCGGGAGGCATCAGCCTTGCGAGCCTTCTGCCCTAAAAAAAAAGATAAATATTTGGGGCAGGAATCGCTACCTGGAGCTGCGACCCTCCGCAGCAGGAGGTTACATATAAACAGGTTGTCTGGTTCCCTCTGGACCAGGAGCTCTAATGATTAGAGAAAAAAATTAAAAAAATTTATAAAGTGCTTTTCCTGTGTCTTATCGCATGTGGGGCTGGCTTAAAAATGAGACGGGAGAAAATACTGACATCTATTGTCATTTAAACCCCCTTCTATCCTAAAAACCACCTTGTAAGGCTAAAGGAAATCAACAGAAGTTTTTTTTTTTTAAAACACCACAATCTCAGTAACATAGAACTTTTATTAACAGATTTTTAAAGCACAAACCAGCAAGTTTTTAAAGAGCTGATCCAGACTTGAAGCACGACGATGGGACACCAGCAAGGTGCTTGAAGGGGAGGAAATAGCGCGTGTAAAGCCACCGCTGGTGTGAAATTCTCTGGAAATTTGTGCTTGGAGTGGGGTTAACGCCGCTCGCTGGAGGGCACAGGCTGCTGCTGGCAATAACTAACCCTCGCCTCCATCCCTCAACCCCTTCCAACTTCTGCCATGAAGCTGTTTTGTGGCTGTTTTTAGAATATTCCACTTGCTCCCCTATTTTTGATAAGTGCTGCTCCATAGGGCACTGCCCCCAAAATCACTGAAATCTTCAAGTTTTAATAATTTCCGATTCCAACCCGGTTCCCCGCAACCGGGGAGTTCTGCAGCACCAACCGCGGACGTCAGCGCTCCACCAAGCAAGCGGCGCGGCGCTGAGGAAAGATTACCTGCAGCAAAAGACAGCTGAAAGCCTCGGGGAAACGCCGCTCTCGAGCTCCAAAGCGGGCTGATTGCTCCCTGGGGGGTTCCCCGCAGCACTGCTGCAGTCCACGGAAAATATTTGGATTTTGAGATCAGTCCCTGCTGGCTGGGGGATTTGGGGAGGTGAGGAGAGCCGGGGTGGTTCAGGGTGCTCCAGCCACGCTTTCCTCGGCGCTGCGGAAGGAGCGGAAGGCTTTGTGCAGGGCCACGTGGCGAAACAGGTCCGAGTGCGCTCCGGCCGTCTCCGCAAGAGATGCGGGAGCATCCGCTGGGAGACAGAAGCAGAGGGATCAGTGGGGAAAGGAAAATCACACTGCCAGCAGAAAACTATTTGTTTCTCATCCTTCCCTCTGTCCCCAGAGAGATTTTCACTCTCCCTCAACAGTTTTTCTTCTCATAACCCTTCTCTCTCCTCCCTAACCCTTCGCGTCCTGCAGCTCCCCTGTGGGATTTGACGGCTGCAGAAAGCGCAGGAAACCCCCGCTGCTGGGGGCGAGGGCAGCAAGGCGGGAGCCTCAGCCTCTCGCAGCTCTGAAGACACAGAAATCTGTGAAAAAGGCAGAACTTCACCTGTAAGGGGATGGCTACGGCAGGGAAAGGCGAGGGGGAACTGTTGATTCCTCCAGCCTGAGCGCAAGCCGAGGAGCAGCGGGCCTGAGGCCACGGCTGACGGCAGAGAGAAGGGATTAATCCCAGCTGCTCTCTGCAGAGCTCCATCTAGCTGCACGCCGGTCCGTGAGCGGGACACGGCGCGGCTGGAAACACCAGGAGACAGGCAAACGATTCCTCAGCCCAGTTTGGCATGTGTGGTAACCAGTCAGATAGGCCAGGTGGTGTCAGGGAAAGATTTTCAGGGAGAGATTTTTGTGATAAGAATTTAGATCCTCGTTACGAGGATTTCCCGGAATCCCTGAGCCTGGTGACAAACCTCGCTCCTGCCTCTCTTCTCTCTGCCCTTGCCCTGCAGAACGTGCCAGCACACCTCAGTGCAGCGGGGCCTGGCTGCACACCACGAGACATCCCAGCGCCAGCCCTCAATTAATCCTTTCTCTAATTGCATCGCGAAAGAGAGGTTCCTGACGCTGAAAAGATCTAATTTGCCTACAACTAGCCCCGACCCTACGGAAAGATCACGGGTGCCTGGTTTTCAAGGATCGGAAACGAGTCCAAGGCCATAAATTGACTGGAACAAACTCTCACTGCGACGGAGGCTGACAGCTTCCCAGTTTCTGGCTGCGTTTGCTCGCTGGGCTCCCCGACGTGCGCAGGCTGAGCTCTGGCTGTGAGCTCACATCTTTCCCTTCTCAGACCCATCGGATTTCCCTCCCTCCAGCCACCCCGTCTGGCCAGTATTGCAAGAGATTCCTGTGCTCGTGAGCCGAGTTATTTGTGTTCTGGTGCTGGGGATGAGTTCCCACTGCTTCAAGACACCGCACCGATTGCACACAACCCCTTCTATCCTCTTTTCTCCCACAGAAATGTGCCAGCTTGCTCCCTTCTGTCCTCAAACTCAACTAGAAAGAAACCCCATCCCTCTGCAGAACCACAGCACGGTCTGCCCACCCCACAGCCCCGGACAGACCCCTGTCCTGTCCACTTACGTGTGCAGGAAATGACGACTTCGGTGGGGAGGATGCTGCAGAGATCTCCGTACAGCAGCCTCACGTTGAACAGAAAGGTCTTGCTTTGACTTGACACGTTGTAATTAAAGACCAACAGGTTACACAAGGAATTCCGCTGCAAGGCTCCTTCGATCTGATCTGAAAAGTGTTCCTGGAGGGATGAAGACATGAAGACATGAAGACTTCTCTTCCCCTCGGAAGGGAATGCATCAGGGGAGGATTGGGAGCTTGCTGAGTGCAGTGTCCCCACCCTCCATACCAGCCTGACGCGCCTACGTGCTCTGGGGTGGCTGTACATCCACCAAGCCTTGTGCGGGGAAGATTGAAATAAAGAAATGCTCACAAACACCCTTAAGCCACGTCCTCCAGCAGCTTTTTACAAGATCACAGAGATTTCAGCTCGGGGAGCTCCGGAAGGGAGGACAGCTTTGCATTTTGCAGTAAATTTTAAATGAGCAAGACATCCAAGTACGTGACAATCAATGGAACCAGCAACTGAGTTTATAGTCACACAATAATTTCTGAAGTTCTGTGAGCGCTCCACATAAAGAAAACTGCCAAAATTCCCCCCAGCACTTCAGAGACTCATAACACTCAGTACATCGAAGGGAAAAGGAGGAGTGAACAGCTTTGCTGCGGCCACTGGTACCTGTAACTGGTCTGCCTGGTACCTCCTCCCCACGTACGCGTTCAGGTGGTCAGACAGGACGGACATGAAGCGCCTGATGTCCGTCTGCAAGTACTTCTTGGCGATCTGCTCCAGGGGGATGAAGGCGGGGACTGAGTGGCGCTGAATCCGCACTTCGGGCTGGGTGAGCAGGTCCAGGTGGTAGGAATCCAGGTAGGTGCCCTCGTAAGCTGTGCTGATGGAGAAACACACTCCCCGCTTGGTCAGCTTGCTGCTGATCCCTGGGGTGCAGAGAGAGGGTTTATTCAGCGCTGGGCTGACCTCAAAAGTTTGCTGGGAAGTCCCAAACCCGCTGGATATTTAACTGCCTAATTCCCAAAGATTTCACTAGGATTAGGGTAGTCACACGCTTTGCACAATCTAGAACTTAGTCTAAATTATCCGGTTGAGGAAATAGTTCCTGCAACATCCCAGAGGCCTCCTGTGGAAGGCAGGGAATGACAAGGGTACTGCTCTTCCAGCACCTTCGGACTCTAAAGGCTCGAAGCACAACAGCAACAAGGAAGTTACACTTCACACCAGGCTCATTTTCCAAAATTTCGCTCTGCAGAAATGCAGCCGTTGGCACAACGCACGCAAATCCTGAGACATTGTTACCTGTGAGGTAAAAGATCTGCAGCATGGCTTTAAGGCTTCTTATCTTCCACTCTAAAACAGCCTGAGCACTGGGCTGTGCCGGATCCGACACGCCTTCTCCTTTCCCAAGTTGCTGCAAAAGCCAGAAAAGAAGAGAGGTTGGAAATCGCTGACACAAATCTGTCACCTGCAGGGGACGCAGTCAGGCTCTAGAGAAAGAATAACCCAGCTGTGAGAAAAGCAAGATGGCATTTCAAGCAGGAGAGGGGAGAAAAAACTCAAGGGAAGACTTCAGAAGAGGCCACAGGACCTCCAAGCAAGACCCAGGAGTTTTGGACTACACGGTACTGAAAACAAGGGAAATCAGGGCACTGTCACTTTAAAAGGGAAAAAAAAATAAATAACAGTTGACTCTCTATGAATAACCTCAGTAAATCCCCCTGTGAGAGCAGGAGCACCCCGGAGCCCTCTGCCAGATGTCCACAGCAAGTCTCACCCCCTTTTGCTGCAGGTCCACTTTAGCCCGCAGCTCATCTCTCTGGAGCCTCAGCTCTTGCACCCGTGCTTTCAGCCTGGCCAGCTTCTCTTCTTGCTGCTCCATCTCCTGCTGCTTCACGGCTGCCTTGTGAGCCTGCATCTCCAGCATCTCCAGGTGAGCAAGCACCCCTGGGAGGAAAAGCACAACGCGCTCAAAAATCCAGGCTGGGATTATTAATGCCTGTCCTGGTTTGGGCTGGGACAGAGTGAGCTCTCCTCCCAGCAGCTGGTGTGAGGCTGTTTGGGTTTGTGCTGAGGAGAAGCTGATCACACACTGATGGGCAGAGCTGCTGCCAGGACAATCGAGGACTTTCCAGCTTCTCTGCTGTGCCCGTGAACCTGGGAACCAGCAAACACACTGCTCTCCATCCCAAGAGACCTCCCACTCCCAATATCACTTCTAACCCAGCCCACCCAGTGACTTCTCTAAAGCCCCCATACACTGAATTGGCCATGACTCAAGGCACAACTGGGTAAGCCAGGGGGTCACTTCTGGCCCCAAACATTTTAGGGTTCACTCCTGCAGAAAGACATGCTTTGTACTTGGATGTCCTGCACCCCAGAGGACTCACCAACAGCTTTCCCTTCCTCCATCTTCCCTTGTCACTCTCCTTCAAGCAAGAAGGCAAACGTCAGCCCTCCCCAGCCAGGCTGTCCCTTGGAGGTGGGAGCAGCGAGAGCTTTTTCTCAGGGAACCTTCCTCTTAGTGAACCTTCCTCTTCCTCCTGCTGCAATGGGACTCTGAGAAGCGCTGAGGGAAGGTCTAGCGCCCGGGCTGGCTCCACGCAGGGACAATCCCATGGGCTGATGGCTGAAATGACATGTGATAATGAAATGACACATGACAGTACCTGTCTCCTCTAGAGAGCTACAGGAGAGATCGTACAATCCCAGAGCGGTTTGGGTTGGAAGGGACCTTAAAGCCCACCCAGTGCCACCGCCTGCCATGGGCAGGGACACCTCCCACCAGCCCAGGTTGCCCAAAGCCTCATCCAGCCTGGCCTTGAACCCCTCCAGGGATGGGGCATCCACAGCTTCTCTGGGCACCCTGGGCCACTGCCTCACCCCCCGCACAGGAAAACATTTCTTCCTCACATCTCATCTCCATCTCCCCTCTTCCAGCTTCAAACCGTTCCCCTGGTCCTGTCCCTGCATCCCCTGACCCAGAGCCCCCCCATCTCTCCTGTAGCCCCCTTTCAGCACTGGAAGGTGCTGGAAGGTCTCCCCGGAGCCTTCTCTTCTCCAGGCTGCACACCCCCAACTCTCTCAGCCTGTCCTCGCACAGGAACTGCTCCAGCCCTCGGATCAATTTCGTGGCCTCCTCTGGATTCGCTCCAGCAGCTTCAGGGCTTTTCTATGTTGGGGGCCCCACAGCTGAACACAGGTGGGGTCTCATGAGAGCAGAGTAGAGGCGGGGGGACTCTTCACTGGGGGTACAGCGATAGGACGAGGGGGAATGGTTTGAAGCTGGGAGAGGGGAGATGGAGATGAGATGAGATGTGAGGAAGAAATGTTTTCCTGTGCGGGGGAAAGTGGCCCAGGGCAGTGGCCCAGGGCAGTGGCCCAGGGTGCCCAGAGAAGCTGTGGATGCCCCATCCCTGGAGGGGTTCAAGGCCAGGCTGGATGAGGCTTTGGGCAACCTGGGCTGGCGGGAGGTGTCCCTGCCCATGGCAGGGGATGGCACTGGGTGGGCTTGAAGGTCCCTTCCCCCCAGGCCGACACGGAGCCCCGCGCCCCCCCAACTCACCACAGCCGCCGCTCGAACTGCGCGCCTCAGCGCCGCCGGAAGAACGTCACTCCTCCTGACGTCATTTCCTATTTTCCGTACAACAACATGGCGCCGCCGCCGCCTTCCCCTCTCCCGGCGTGCTCCTCCCAGGAGGCTGTGCGGTGCCGTACGGCAGCATGGCGGCTCCCGGAGCGGCAGCGGCGCTGGTGCAGTACGTGGTGCTGCGGGGGGACCTGGCCCGGTCGTGGCCGCTGGGCGCGGTGGTGGCGCAGGGCTGTCACGCCGCCCTGGCCGCCGCCTTCGCGCACCGCCAGCACCCCGACACCCGCGCCTACCTGGAGATGGGCGGCGCCATGCACACCGTCGTGCTGGAGGTGCGCGGGGCACGCCGGGAGCCGCGGGGCATGCCGGGAGCGCCGCGCTGAGGGGGGGAGGCCGGCCGCCATTTTGAGGCAGGTCCGGTATTGCCGTGAGGGGGCGGTGGGGGGCTGTTGAGGGGAGTGGAGGTTCTGTGGGGGCTCCCCGGCTCCAGCCTGCCCTTACGGGCTGTGACTCGCCTTCCCCCGGGCCCCGTCTGCCCTGACGGTTCCTCGCCGCCCGCCTCACCCGGGGAGCGAGCTGCGGCCTACACTCCCTGAGGGTCGCTGGCCCCTGTGGCACTGAGGGCTCCGGTCCCAGGGGCGCCGTTAGGCCCGATAAGCCCCCACCCAAACACCCAGGGTCGCGGCAGAGGCGGCCACTTCGTGAGGGGTGCTCCGGGCAGCCCCTGTGTGGACTTGGGGCTCGGCAAAGCTGTTTGCTGCAGCATGGTGAGCCAGGCAATTTTTCCAGGGGAAAAAAACCTGGATTTTTTAAGGTTTACAACCTGTGCTGCCTCACTCCTACTACCAGTGCTTGCAGAGGCTGGCGGTGCAAGAACAAAACCTCCGTTTGGTTAAGATAAAAGCACAGGGATTGCCCATCCTTGTATCTGCGGGCTCTGTCCTGGCCACCATCCCCGCTACGAGCTGTCTGGCTTTCCCTCTTCCCAGAGCTCTTGTGGGCACCCAGCACTGCCTCCCCACTCACACCAGGTTTTTATCTCTTCCCCAGGCTCCGGATGAAGCCGCCCTGACAGCACTGGCAGAGACCCTGAAGCAGCACAGCATCGACCACGAAGTGTGGACTGAGCAGCCCGAGAATGTGGCCACCTGCCTGGCGCTCCGGCCATACCCGAAGGACCAAGTGCACCAGTACCTGAAGAAATTTAAATTGTTGAAGTGACTGTGACCGGGCAGGGGCAGCTCTCCTCCTGGGCCAGAGCCAAGCTCACCCCCGGGCAGGCGCCGGGAGGAAAGCTGCTGGGTCTCGGGAGCTGTAGGTAGTCTTCTAACGGCGATAGCAGTTACAGTGTGAAACGGCTCCTTAGTGGGGAGGATTAAATGTTATTCTGTGCAGAATACGACTCTGTGTTACATTAATTTCTCCCTGTGTGCTTGTAGGTCTTTCCCCTGCCAGCACGGGCAAAATTTTAGCTTCTGCCATACTTTAAAATGTCTTCGCTGCTTTTTTAGGGGTGAGTTTGCCCTCGGGCAACCCCTTGAGTTTCCCCACCATCCAACCCAACGGTTCTCCCACACCAGCGAGGCCGGTTTATCGGTGACTTTATTTGCACTGAACCGCGCGATGAAACCCTGCCGGGAGCCACGCAAACAGCAGACGGCAGCATCGGCCGGCGAGCTGGGGCTGGCTGCAGACCTCTTCCTGCTGCGTCCTGCCTCGTTTGCAGGAAAAATATTTGAAAAGAGCCTCAGTTAAAAAAAAAAAGTGCGTTGTCAGCTAGAAGTGTGTGTGCCCTGCCTCCCCCCGCCCCGTTCGGGTCACATTAATGCCGCTGTCACCCCTTGTCCCCCCAGTTTCCCCTTTTCCAGAGCTGAAGGCGAGCACACAGCAGCTCTGCGGCCTGGAATTCACAGCTCGAGGAAGGAGCCATGTGCCGTTTCTCGCTGCTCTTAAAACTGCCCTGAGCCGTTTTCCCAGCCTGCTGGACCCCGGCTTTAATAAAAACTCCTTTTTTAAATAAAAAAAACAGTCTGCTTCCCTCTTCCCAGTGCCCCCCAGCTGTGCCGCACTCCAGCAGTGACTAATAACCCCCCACACACTCTCTATTTTCTCTACAGCGCTTTGGGATTTAAGACGCCGCTTTTGCCACCGAGCTCCGCACCCTGGCTGATTTCCAGCTCCCCAATGTGACAAACCGCGGTGACAGAGGGGTTCCTGGTGACACGACAGCGTGACCCCCCCGGCACCCAGTGTCCCCACGGCACAGAAACAACAAAACGTTAGCTAGCAACTCCGGTTCTGGTTTTTTTTTTTTGTTTCTTTTTTTTTGTC
>WKFP01014647.1:73211-92748 GCA_011057875.1 Pterocles orientalis | reverse complement strand
TTTTGTGAGCGGCACCGATGTCCCCAAGGGCTGGTTGTCACCCAGCGCTGGCGGGACCATGGTGGCTTCAACCAAGCCAATTTTCACGGTGGAAACCAAGCGTGCCGAGCCGGTACGGCCGGGGATGTTCAGCCCTTAAGGGGGGGAAGCCCGTCAGACTCCTCGGGGTACCTGAGATGTGTTTAGCAGTTTCTTACTGACCTGCGCCCCATCTGCTTCTGTTTTCAAAAGGTCAGTGGAGGAAAGCTGGTTGCAGTAAAGGCCTGCGGGTCTCAGCGCCGGGTCATTGACCTGTCAAAAGCAAAATCCGGGCTCAGCTGGGGCTCCTGGACGCTGGAGGGACACTCACTGCCCTTTGGAGGTGAGTTTTGGGGGGATTTGGGGAGGGGATGCTCATGGGGCAGCACTGGTGGACGATGCTGGAGCATCCTCCCTGCATCGAGCTGCTGGGTTTTGGGGCATCAGTGGGGGGGTCCCAGTGGGCAGCTGGGACCTGGTTCACCTTTCTTCCCACCTCCTGCACCTTTGGGGCTGCTGCCGGCTCTGGGGGAGTCTCACCCCCAGGGAGCATGAATGGCCACTGTGGCTTCTCCCTGGGGAGGCTGCAAGCCTCAGCCCGCAGTGTCTGGCGCTGGGACCAACCCCAGCAGCTCAAAAAGTCGGAGGCATCTCAGCCTGGCCCACGGAGGATCTCGCCAAAGGGCTGGGACTGCAGGAAGGTCCCGTATCCAACCGTTCCCATTCCCCATCCCCAGTTTTTGCAGCTCCCCGGGGATGCACGGCTACAAACGGACCCACCGCCGGGGCTGGAGGTGCTGAGCACATCTCTGCACCCCCCAAAAATGCACAGGACACCCCAGGATGCTGGTGGCCTCGGGATGCTGCCAGACCTTTGTCGCTTTCCCCTTTGGCCACCAGTACTCCCAGTGCCGGAGAAGCGAAAGCTGAACCCCGGGGAGCTGTCTGATCGCCCCAGGAGCGCGGCACTGACCTGCTCCGAGCACATGGAGTTCATCCCGGGCATCTGCAGCGAGTTCATCTGCATCTGTCCGGCCATGGGGTTCATGTTCTGGACGTTGGTGTTTCCTCCCGCCATGGAGACGGTGATGCTCATGTTGTTGTACATGCCCTGCTGAGCCGGCGCCGCCTGGCTCTGCCCCGCTTGGCTGAATACGCTGAGAAAAAAAAAAAACCCAAGAAACTAACATTACCGGGGTGGACCAAGGTTTAACCACGGTGGAAGCTGGGAGGAAGGGAGGTGGCGGCTGCGGGGACATCCACCCTCCGTCCTGCCGTCGCAGGAGGCTCCTCGGTGGGATGGGGTCGAGCAGGAGAAACACCAGTGCCAAGAAAGGGATCGTTCGGGCTGGACTGAGGGTCAGCCAGGTGCAAAGCCCTGGTCCAGGTGACACCAAGATCTCCCAGCACGCTCCTCGACACCCGACCATCCCTCCTTCTGCTCCAGGCAGGAGGACAGCTCTGTCGCAAGGTGAGGGGAAGCATCCCACCTCCATCAGAGCTCTCACCTCGTCCCACCCGCCCCAGTGACCTCCTGCTCCGTGCTGAGCCACCTGCACAGAGCCCAGACACCAGGCAAGGCATCCTCCAGCTGGGATTTTGAGTTTTGGGGTTTTTTTTTCCCCATTTCTGGAGATCTGAAGCTCAAACTTGAGTTGTGCAAAAAAAAAAGCAACAAGTCTGGTGATTCTTCCCTGCGTCAGAGCTGGTCACACCTTCGAGAGTCACGCAGCGACCTGGGGCTGCTGGTCCTGACTCAATGCATTGTCGTGTTTCCTCCACCCACTTTCACAAGCCGTAATTAAGCCTCTCGTTTAATTACAAGCCAAAGTCCTGCTTCATGTCTGACTCAACACACATATTCATTTCCATTCTGCAGGCTTCTGGCTGTCCCCAAGGCGAAGATGAGGACGGGGTGGATGGTGACCTTTGGAGGATGTCACGGCAGGAGGACACAGCCAGAGCTCAGCACATGTCCCCAGCCATCACCCGACCAGGGGACCATCACCGCAGTGTCCCTCTGTTATGTCACCCCTGCGCCCCAGGTTGTCCCCTCGTGCCCTTACCTGCTGTTCCCCATGGCTCCCTGCTGCCAGCTCTTCATGTCAGGCGACTGGTAGCCGGGTGTCGGCGGGGCCGGCTGCAGCATGGGGCTTTGCGAAGGCGGCAGCTGCGGTGACATCAAGGGGCTGCTGGGGCTGAGCGACGGAGCGAAGGCGGGTTCGCTTTGCTGACCCATGCCTGGGGAAGGACAGATGGCATCAGTGGTGCCGAGACCCCCACCAACAGCGCCAATTCCCTCCTCCTCCCCTGCAACCGCCGGCATCGACCCAGAGCTTGATTTTCAGCCTCAGGGTCTCGTGATTTTTGTTTTGAGCAGCTGTAGCACTCAAATATCAATATTTCAGGGATGAAGGAGCAGGGAAACCCCCCCTCGAGTGGTTTCCATCAGCAGGTGTTCCTCTTTAGCATCACACCTGGCTGGAAAACAGCCAGGGGAAGGAGGAGATGATGCCCCAGGAGGTTCCTGCAGCCACAGCGCCGTTTTCTCATCAGCAACATCCACCTTGCTGAGACCCTGCACTGATGCTCGAACATGAAGACCTTCAAGGCAACAACTCTGCACCTTGGAGGGGTTCAAGGCCAGGCTGGATGGGGCTTTGGGCAACCTGGGCTGGTGGGAGGTGTCCCTGCCCATGGCAGGGGGTGGCACTGGCTGGGCTTTAAGGTCCCTTCCCACCCAAACCAATTCAGAGGACTGCCTGGCAGTTTGATTTTCAAGGAAAAAAATTAAGGAATTATTTGCCTAAATGATAAATTTAATTTTTAGAGATTCAACCTTAGGAGATGGAGACCAGAGGCCAGACCAGTTCGTAGGCTGGGGATGGGTGAGCAGAGCTGGGCAGCAGCACCCTTGGGGTGGGGGGGACCTCAGCACCAGATGGTTTTCCAACGCACCCAACCTCTTGACCTACCTGATCCCGAATACTGAAAGATGTTCTGCTGCATCTGCGGGGTCATCCCGGCGCCGAACTGCCCCCCGACGCCGCCCATCATCCCCCTGTTCACCATGCTGCTGCGGTTGGCCAGCGCGGCTTCGGGGTTGGATGCCAACGGCGAGAAGGGACTGGTGGAGGTGGGAGGGTTTCCTGGGCTCGTACCGTAGTTTGGGGGGTAAGGGAATTGCTGGGGGGGTGCTTGGGGTAAGCGAGCGGCTCCGATCTGGACCGGGAGCCCGGCGGAAGGAGGGAGGTTGTTTCCGAAGCTTTGCTGTCTCATCAGGATGGCTCGCTGCTGCATGAGCTGCCGCTGCCGGTGCTGCTGGCTGTAGAGCTCCCGCTGGCGCTGGGCCAGCATCTGGGCGTTGAGGGGAGGCTGTGGGGAGGGAAGGGGATCCCCTAATTATCACCGTTACCCTCTGGTTCCCCCAAACAGCTCAGAACCACCCCCCTGGTGCAAGAGCTGCGGGTGTTCTTCCCTGGCTTGGGGTGCTCGTTCTCCGTTTGTAAAAAAAAAAAAAGCTGGAAAAAACCCAAAATGCTGTAAATTGAGGCGCTGCAGGGCACAGCAGGTTGGGATATTAAAAGATCAGCCTCTGGACATGGTGAATAGCAAAGCTCCAGGAGCTGGAGCATCCTCCAAGAAAGGAGGCTGCCGGTCACCTGGATGCCACCAAGCATCCCTCTCCTCCGCGGGACCCGCTCCTGTGCCCTCCGCAGGATGCTCCCGTGTGCCACAGCCCAGGATCCCTGACCTCGGCTCTTTCAGCTGCGAGCTGTTTAAAAAAAAAATTAAAAAAAAATCCCCATCCCACGAGCTTTTCCATCACCGTGGGCTCATTTTCCATCTGGCCGAGCCAGATGTGTTGGAATTAATCACCTTCAAAAGCCTGACAAAGCCATCAGCGGCTGAAACCGGAGCTGGGGTGGGAACGGTTCAGCCCCCCTCCCCTATCGCTAGCGCTCCCCACGGCACGCTCGGGACGGCACGCCGCTTCCCGAAAAGGCAAAAGCTTCTCTGAGGAGTGGAATAAAGTCACCAGAACCCGTCTCCGCTTTCCAACTTCTCCTCGTACCCAGCAGATGTTTTATTCACTTTATTAGAAGCCAAACAAGAACTTTTTAGGGCCTGGGGATTTGCAGGGTCGTTAAGAAGATTCACTAGAGGTTCTGGTATTTAAAGGATGGCATCTATTTCCTAACGATCTTTCTCAATTAAATGCGTTAGCACACTCTTCTCTAAGCCACAATGATGTATTTATACCTGAAGCAGGTGGAGGAGCTGGAATAAAGACGAAAAAAAACCCCAAACCCACAGCAGCTCGTCTTGCAGCCGCCTTTCCGCACGCAGGAGAATTTTTTTCTCTCGATAACGACAGAGAGGAGTGAGCCAGGCTGTGCTCACATGGAGGACGTGGGGATGAACCCCTAAATTTCTCCCCGCTGGAGGACCGCCCCCGCATCCCTCCTTACCTGCGGCGTGATCTGCTGCTGCATCCCCGCCCGCATGTTGATGCCCACCGGGGAACTGGCTGCGAACTGGTTGAGGATCGCCTGCCGGTTTTGATGGATCAGCTGGAGGGGAGAAAAAAATTAAAAAAAAAAAAAGCCAGGGAGACTTACAAAAATCCAATACAGGATCTTCCCACCCATCCGATCCCTTCCGACCAGGATGCGTGACCTGCCGGCATGACCGAGGGTCTCCTCCATCCCCCTGCCCGCGGTGCTGGGATGCTGCAGGGGGTGGAAAAAAGAATTAAATTACCTGCTGCTGGCCCTGCAGCCGCTGCTGCAGCTGAAGTCGCAGCTGGTTGGGGGCCGTCGGGGGTCTGCTGAGCGTCTGGCGGGGCTGCATGGCCATGCTGGTGGGGAAGGCTCCGCGCGGCGGCGGGACCTGGACCGGCATGGCTCCGAAGGACGGCTTCTGCCTGACCATGCCGGGGAAAGCGCCGGGGAGGTTGGCGGTGGGAGAGGCGGAGGAGTAAGGCTGGGGATACATGCCGGGTTTCTGCTCCATCATGAGCGGTGGGGTGGCTTGTTGAGGTTGGAATCGTTCCGTCAGGGCTTCCAGCCCGCCGCCCTGGCGAAGGCACAAAGGAGGAGGAAAAATGTCACTTTGGAGCCCCACCGGTGCCCGACCGCTCCCTGGAGAGCTCCGGGGGATGGAGGATGTGCCTGGCGTGGGGCAGCTCGCTCGGAAGGATGCTGCTGCCTCTAACCCGCGTCCCTTGGGCCAGGCTCCATCCCACGAGTTGAGGAGGGCGTTAAACACCCGCTCCCCGGGGCTTAGCAAACCTTAGAAGGATGGAAATGATTTGTTTTAGCTTTGCTTTGTGAGCAAAGACCAAGGGTGGGCTTTTCGGAAGGACTCAGGGCTCATCTCCCTGGGCTGGTGGTGGGTGATGCTGCCTTCCTCTGCCTCCCTCTGCCTTCCTCTGCCTACCTCTGCCTTCCTCTGCCTCCCTCTGCCTTCCTTTGCCTCCCTCTGCCTCCCTCTGCCTTCCTCTGCCTTCCTCTGCCTCCCTCTGCCTTCCTCTGCCTTCCTCTGCCTCCCTCTGCCTTCCTCTGCCTTCCTCTGCCTCCCTCTGCCTTCCTCTGCCTCCCTCCGCAGGGTTTTCTAGCACTGAGCTGCTCATCTGGGCTCCAACCAGGTGGACAGACCCTGAGGCTTGGAGGACCGACCTGACCATGGCAAACAGGTTGTGCTTTCACTCCTTCCCTATTTTTCCGCAGCCCCGGAGGAAGGCTTGGCCGGAGGCAGAGGCGATGGCATTTTGGGTCCTCACCTACCCCAAGAGCATCTCGGATACAGACCCCATCCCAGGACCCCCAGCACTGGGAGAGCTGGTGGAGAAGCATGACGGTGCTGGGGGACGATTTCCACACCAGCAAAACACGAGAAGATGATATTCCACGCTGCTCTAGCTTGGCTCCGGCAGAGAAATCTGGTGTTTGATGAACCCGCGGAGATGTAAGACCTCGGAGCCAGAATCCTTCATCTGAGTCCCCCACGCACACCAGCCCCCCCAGATCCTTCGGGATGCGGTTGGACGATGCCCACTCCAGGAGTGAGGCTGGAAGGCAGGGATGAGGGTACGAGAACGGTGGCGGGGAAAAAACTGTCGCTTAGGATCAGTTCAGATGGTGGTGGGGAAAAAATAAATTGCTTAAGATAAATTGAGATGGTTCAAGGACTGGATGCCAGGACAGAAACCCCAGACCAGCTGAAATGAGGTTTTTCTACTCCTCTCTCCCCACATTACCCAGTTTCCAGCCGCCTCCTGGTTAAACTGGGTGCGATATCTCCAGCACCCCATCCCACCGTGTCTTGGGTAACATGGAGAAGATGGTTTGGTGAAATCAAGAGTAAATCCCCCAAAAGTCGAGAGTAAATCCCCGAACTCTGCCCCAGGGGGATGCAAACCCCCACCTGCCACCAACACAGCCTGGAGGGGAACTATCATCACGTTTTCTTCCCAAAGATGCCTTTACGCTGATGCGCTGTTTCCCTAAAGATGTCTTTCAAGCAAATATTTCAGGGAATTATTCAAAATATTTTGGAGGTTCAGCTGAAGCCATGGAAAAAAGCCCAAGATTCCCATTAATGAAACGATCCCTGGATGGGAGCAGAGCTGGGTGGGGATCCCAGCGTGAGATAATCCCACAAATCGGGTCATCCGCGGCGGGGGAAGCGCCGGATGGGTGTGGGGGTGCTTGGCAGCACTGGGCACCGTCCGAGGGCATCTCAATGGAGCTTTTCCGTGCTGCTGGAGCCTGTCCGGTGCAGGAGCTCTGCCAGCTGAGTCTGCAAAACCCTTGTGAAAACCCTGAGCTGTTGCAGCTGCATCTTTGGCAAGAGCATCCTTCGTACCAGAGGGGCTGAACCTCCTACCTCCCCAGAAAAAAAAAAAAAAAAAAGGCAAATTATGATTTTTGGATGCACAGCCTTACAAAAAAGGGATGTGGCAAATACCTGATGTGGGAATCAAGTCACTGGAGGTCCCTCAAATTGCTCATGAAAAGATAAAACCTCCTCGTAAAGCGGCACAAGGCAACAGGAGACGTGCCACCTCCGGGCTCAAGCGCTGCATGACCAGACCCGGAGCAGCCAGAGGGATTTGCTCCGAGCAGCTTCTTTCTTAGGACATTTCTGAACAGCCTTTCGATCCCGTTCCTTCTTTTGGAAAAAGCACGCGTGCAGGGGAAAAAAAGAAACCGCTCGAAGACAAATCCCGAGCGACCCGTCTCGTTTTCCACGGCCCTTGCTAGCTCCCCCCCTGCCATCCCCCGTTATTTCTGAAACCCCGCATCCCTCCGAGGCACCGACCGAGCCCCAAACACCTGCAAACACCCCGGCTGCAGAAACCAGGGCCCCAGCACTCTCCGAATAAGACAGCACCACTAAAAACAAACCTCATTTTTTTTTTTTTTTCTCCCCCCTCCCTGCGGTTCAACCCGAGCCAGAAGGGCAGCTGTGCTGTAAGCCAATCTCTGCGGCGAGGGCTGCAGGCTGCCATACCAGCCAGGCCATCAGATGTATTATTAGGCAGCACAACCCGAGCCCAGGAATGCCCAGGGCTGGGGGATTCCAGCTGGAAGGTTCCCCCGGTGCCCTAATCCCCCCCCCTGGGTAAGGTGGGGAAGGGGGAGAGCTTGCCAGCTCCGCCTGTTACATGAGCCGCCCGGGGATGAAACCGCTCGGCCGCCTCTTTGCCAGGCTGCCGGTTCTCATGGGGGAAAAAAAAAGTGGAGAAGCCAGAGATTGTATTTCACGGGGCTGTTTTCCAGCTTTTTGAGTAGGGGAGGGGGAAAAGAGAAGGATGTGGTGTTAAATATCGTCTCTGAATGGGATGCGCTGGTGTGTTCCCACTCACATCTGGCTTCCCGTTCCCACCAGATGTTGGAAATCCTCCTCCACGCTCACGTCAAGCCTCAGCATCTGGCCCCATACATCCCACGAGCGGTTCTCTTTTTACCTGGACGAGTTTATCGATCCCAAGAGCTCGATCCAGCTCGGCCAACTCCGTCTCGTCTTTGCCGCTGAGGAAGGAGACGAGCTGCTCGAGCAGAGCTTTCTCATCGTTCCGTCCCTCCGGCGTGGTGGGAGGACACAGGAGCTCGTCCAGCTGCGAGGTGATGCACTGGCTGCCGAGAGAAGAAGTCAAGAGGGAGGGCACGTTACGGTTTAGGAAGCGGGGAGGAGGCTGAGCTGGAAGATGCTCGAGCTGGAAGATGCTCGAGCTGGAAGATGATGCTCAAGCTGGAAGATGATGCTCGAGCTGGAAGATGCTCGAGCTGGAAGATGCTCGAGCTGGAAGATGATGCTCAAGCTGGAAGATGCTCGAGCTGGAAGATGCTCGAGCTGGAAGATGATGCTCAAGCTGGAAGATGATGCTCGAGCTGGAAGATGCTCGAGCTGGAAGATGCTCGAGCATCGTGCAAATCCCACAGGGTACAGCCCCGTCCCCCGGCTCCGACACCGGCTGAACCCCCTCAAACCCCAAATCTCCTTGTTAAGGATGAGACTCTCCAAGAAACAAAGCCTGGAGGGCGTTTTGGTGAGGTTTGGGATGAAAATGTTGGTGCTTTTGCAGGGTTTTGGGAAGCAGAGCAGAACTTTTGCCGGCACGAAAAGCGGGGAGGCTGGGATGGAGCCGGAGCAGCTGGAAGCAAAGCAGCTGGAGGCAAAAGGGGAACGTTTGAGCTGCAAAAAAAAAAAAAAAAAAGATTTTTTGCAAAGCTGGCTCGATATTCTTTGGGAATAAGATTAATATGTAATGAGAGACATTCCAATGACGTGACTAATTGGAGGCGATGGGATTTGCCGGGTCTGACACGCCGGAGAGAGCCGTGGCACATCACGCTCGCAGCGAGGCACAAAGGCGAGAGCTCCGGCGTGCCAGCGGTTCCCAGGCAAGGAGACATGTTTATCCCCTCCAGCTCCAGATGAGGACCAGATGTACAGTAAGGAACTGAAGCCAAGCTGACCGAGACGGCCGCAGCCAACACACGCAGCCCCATCCAGGGAAAAGAAACACTCGGCGTTGGGATTTCTTAAATTGCAGAGAGGGAAGCAGGGAGAGAGAGAGGTGAAAAGCTGGAATAGTTTCACTCCGTAGCCAAGGTCCCGGCTACTTGCTGCTTTTATCCAGCCCAGCTTTTCAGCGCCAAGGACGACGTTTGCTGCGCAGACACCGTTCTCCCCAGGAACAGGCAGCTGGAGGAGAAATTCAGGTTGGCACCATCTCTTCAGCCCGTGCCTGCCTGGATGCAAAAGTTGGTTTGTGAAGAGCTCGTGGAGACAACACAACTTCTATGTGATAAATAAACCCGCAGCGCGTCCCGCTGTGCAGCCCCTGCAGCCTGCAGAGCCTTCCTCACTCCTCCTCCTCCAGCACCGTGCCGTGGTGGGCTCAGACGAGGCTCCGGGCAGGTGACGGTGAAACACAGGAGATCCTGGACCCCGTCCATCACGTCCCCAGACTTTCGCTTTCATGTTGCAAAGTTTTTCTATCCATCACGACCCTTCAGGATTTTTTTTTTTTAAGGTGAAAACTCTGATTCTGCACGCGGTGAGGAGGAGAAATGCGGCTCCTCGCAGAGACGGTGTCAAATGCTGCTCGAGGTCCCATAAAACATCTCCCTGGCGTGGCCTTCAAGCGCTGCTCCGACGGGTCCCCAGCCCTGCACAGATATCCTCCAAACCTCCGGCATCTCAGACGCACGGGGTGCCAGCACTGAGGCAACCGCATCGGGACCCGCTGGCATGTCCGACCTTCGGGGATTAGAGGAACATGTGCGAGAACAGCGACCTGGACTTAGCTGGAGGAGCCTTGGACCTGGCCCAGGGTGTCCATCGGCTGCAGAGGACACCCCAGCACTCATGCTGGGGACAGGGAGGAGGGGATGCTGCTGTCCCACTGCATCAGGAGGCAAGGGCGTGGGAGGGTTTGGAAACAGGAGAATTTAGAAAAGCTCCCGTTGCCCAGGACAGCCGGTGCTGGGAGGTCTGGGCACCACCAGCTCCTTAAACAAGGCTGGGAGCTCAGCCTGGTCCGGCTGACGCCGACCTCCCAGCTGGGAAACCTTTACAACCCCCGAAGCAAAAGCTCTGCTGGTTTGATCTTCGCTAAAATCTATTTCCTGTAATACCTGCGGTCCAAAGGCTCTGTCTGCTTGCTCCAAATGGTCTCCATCAGGAGGACAGGCAGCTGCTGGCACCCAGGAGGAGCATCTCCGTCCCAGCTGTCCTGCACATCTCCAGGACCAAAATCCAGAGGCTTTTCCCCAGCAGAATCTCTTCTCTTGATGCAGTGGAAGCAGGGTTTTGTAGCTGATCGCTGTGCCGCTGGGTGGAAGCGTTCAGACCCCACCGAGATGCTTCTGAGGCAGGTCTCACCCATCAGACCCCAGCAGCCAGAGGGAACCGAGCTGGGAACCAGCTTCTTCCAGTGCCGCCTCCACCCACCACCTCCAGCAGGAACCACCTGCTCCGGGAGAGGCTCATTCGGGAGGAACGGAGGCTCCCTGGGACCACCAGCCCTCCACCCCTCCTCCTGCTGTCGCCTCATGGCCCCAGTCCACGTGTTGGCTCTCCCAGTGGCTCCCATCACACCTCCACCGCCGAGGAGCCCGACCTCGCTCCAGGGACCTGATGGCACCACGGGAAGTCCCACCATGCACGTCCCGAGTTCTCCTTGCTCTCTCTCCCCGATAAAATCAAACACAACCTGGTGAAACCCTCCCCAGGCTGGACTCTGAACGCCTGGTTGAAACCATCGCTCTTCCCGAGGCAGCGACTCTGCGAAATCTGTTGCCTCCACATCTCACCACGCTTTGGGAAGATGCCACCGCTCCACTGGTCCAACCGTGTCTTCCTTCCCTGAAGTCCGCCCGGGGTGTTTTTCCCCCCTGAGGATGCTGGTGCCAAAGGTTTCCCTCCTCCATACCCGTGCGGGTCCCAAGGCTTCCACGCCAACGCGGGTCCTCGCTCCACAATCCTCCAGCAGAGGCTGAGCCAGAAGCAAACCCAGAGGTTCCCTTCCTCCCAGCTGTGCTGGCCAGGGAGACAAAAACGTCCAGAGCCGGCCAGACTGACTCAGTGCTTGGAGCACGAGGCTGCTGAGTAAGGTAAGGTCATTTTTTACCCCAGAAACAGCATTTTAAGGAACATTTGTAGCTTAAAACACAAATTGATTTTTTTTTCCAGCAGCTCTGCCCTTTGCCAGGCGTGCCCCGCGGATCCCATCCCAACAACGTAACGACGCCGGCGAGGCTCTAAAGGACACTTAGGTCCCTGTGGCAAGGGCTGGGGCTGGTGGAAATGCTCCGTCAGACGGGGATTTGTTTGAGCTTTCAAGCAGAAAGAGGCTTTCCAGCAGAAACCCAAGATGCAGTTGCAGCGGTGGAGACCACGCAGGCAACGATCCTTGGGCTGAGCGAAGAGTTTTTAGGAATTCAGCCCAGTTTAGCCCTTAGAAAAAGCTGTTTGCCTCCTGCCTCGCTCCAGTACGACTTTTACACGCGTCTTCTTCATGACCGGAACGCAGAGGTTGAGCTCATCTGCTAAAGAATTTAACCAGCCGAGGAAATTCAGCCTCTCTGCAAAGCAGGGCTGGGCTCTGGCAAGAGGACCCGTGCTGAGCTCATGGGTGCTGGCTCTTACACCCCGAACCCGAAGCCCTCCCCGGGCCAGGAGGAGGATTCGCCTCCTGCTCCCATCGAATCCATCTCCATGGGTGCTGCTGCCTCGGCGAGGACCTTGGGGTGCCCCTGGCCCGGCAGAGCATCGACCGCTGAGCTCCATCAGCATGGCTGTCCCCTCTTCTGACCTCCCATCCCAAAATATCCAACCTCTGGTCTCCTCCAACCCGTTTCTAGCCCAGGAGAGACGCTGTGTGTCGGGCAGGTGATGACCCCTTGGCTGCTCCACGGGGCACGGACCCAAAGAAGGTGTTAGAGGAGCAGAGCTGGACCTTGGGTTAGAGCTGTGAGAATTTTAACCGAAGCCAAGCGCACGGGGACTGCGAAGAGCTGCGATCACGTGGAAACACAAAACCAGCCCGTGGACCTCCAGACCCCACCACCACCCCTGGCCAGAGGGATGCTGGAGGTCACCAACCCAAATCACGGCACTGGCGAGGGACGGCGGGGACGCGCAGCATCCTCGGCTTTATCCTGGACATACGGGATTCTTCAGGTCCAGACGCACCCCTGGGTGTTTCCCCCAAGCCCCCCTCCCTTGTTTATTCCTCCCTAGAGAGATAACAGACGTCATCCCTCACGTCATAGCACCCTACACATCCCAGGTCCAGCAGCAACCACCGCCACCAGCGTATGGCGATGGGACGTCGTGCTTGTCCCGGCCGACACCCCGACGTTCTCCCGGGAGGGGTCAGGACGCCGCCAGCCCCGCGGTACTTACTCTTCGGCTTTATTCAGCGCGCCCCGATTCATGGCTGCCATGCTGTTATCCGCCCAGGGGATCTGCTCCCCCATCCCCGGCTGGCCAAACTGGTGATCCGGCACCCCCATCTCCAGCTCCGGCATTCCTGCGGGGAAACGTGGGACGGGGGGAGGAAAAGTTAGAGCGGGGGAAGGATTCGGGTGGTGCCGGGGGGACCGGGCGAGCTCAGAGCAACGGGATGCCAACAGTGGCCTGAAACATCCCTAAAAGGGATGCCAAGATTGACCAGTTACGGCTCTTTTCAACCCAAAATTACAGCTACCAGGGTGCTTTCCTAACCGTTAACGATAAGCACGAGCTTCTGGGTGAAAATCTGTGCACACAGCAGATATTCGTGACCCTGCGTACTCAGTATAGGCAAACGCTACGAAAATATTTCCCTTTTCAGCAAGATTTTCAAATTTTAGTCAAGTTAGTTTCTTCTTGAAGGCAAATTGTTATTACCGAAGATTTTAGCTTAAAGACCAGCCCACGCCTATTAGCATCTTTTGGAGAGAAATTAATTTGCAGAGGGAAAGGAGCCAAAGCAATTCAATTAAGTTGTCGCGGGATCTGGAGCCCAAGCCCAGGACAGGGAGATTTATGAGGCTGGAGACTTTACGTCATCCCATTCGAAATAAGAACTGGGATTGAAAATCAAACGGCATCTCGGCTGCACCAGCCCGCGGGGATGCAGGGAGGAGGAAACCGGAGCGGGAGGCACATTTCTGGCCGGGGCGGCATCTCCGCCACATTGGGATGTGCCATCGGTGGCTGTCCCTGCGCCAGAACCTCGAGTTTCTACGAGAAGCGCGGAGGAAGGCGGTTAAAGATGAAAATCTTCTTTTAACCAAGCTCAGCTCTGCCGATTCTCTTCCCAATAAAACACGTTATTTGCTTCAAAACGTCTCCCAGCATCTTCGCCGCTTCATGTCCCACCTAGACCATGGGGTTTGTTTCAAAAAAAGAGAAAACGAGAGCCCAGAGGGGAAGGAGAGGAGGAAGGTCCAGCTCGGGGATGCTCAGCGTCCCAGCGCACGCAGCGGCACGGCGGCTTCTGCCAAGCACTCCTCGATTTCTTAATTTTCTTAAAAAAATAATATTTTTTTTTTTCTTAAAAAAAATAATTTTCTTAAAAAAAGGGTTCAGGTTGGTTGGCAGCAGGGCAGGGAGGCTCACGGCACAGTCGCGGTGCAGCCCGTCCCCAGTCCCTCCTCGGGTCCCCAGGCTCATCGGTGCTGACGATGGGGACGTTCCCAAGCAGAGCATCATCTGCCAGCAGCTGCGGGTGACCCTCCTGGAGGCAGCCAGACCCGGACGGGGACAGGGAAGGAATCCAGCGGCTCTTCTAGTCCTACGCTGCCACCGTCAGAAGATGAAATCTCAGTTTTTTGCTTTCTGCAGCCAAGCTGCTGCACAGCCCCAGTGCCTGGTGGCAAGGTCCCTCTCCCAGATGACGTTGGGCATCGCTGGATGTTCTGAGGGAAGTGAAGCAGAGGAGGGCAGAGAAGCAGGAACGGCTCACGGTGACATCGGCGGTGCTTTGCCATCGATGATTTCCGCAGGGCGAGGTGAGACTCTCGCTCCTGCAGCTTTTCCCCCGACACACCGCTCGTGCTCTGATCCTGAGGGAGATCCCCATCCCTGGAGGGGTTCAAGGCCAGGCTGGATGAGGCTTTGGGCACCCTGGGCTGGTGGGAGGTGTCCCTGCCCATGGCAGGGGGTGGCACTGGGTGGGCTGTAAGGTCCCTTCCCACCCAAACCCTTCTGGGATTCAATGAAATTCAACCCTGACCAGCGCCGGGGGAGCCTGAGCTGCTGGCACCACTCAGGTGAAGGGATGCGACCTCCTCCACCTGCCTCCCTGGCCACCGAGATGGACAGAAAGATTTTTTTTTTTGTGTCTGAAATTATATCGATGTGAAAAGAGAGAAAAAAAAAATAAGCCCAGCTTGTGGGAAGCTGCTGGCGAAGAGTGATGCTCGAGCTCCACGTTGCAACGCCTTCTCTCCCCTGGAAAGCTTCAGGAGAACCTGGAGAAGGCGGAGGGGAGAGGATGCCCGCGGGCGCACGTACCTGTGTCGGGTGGGAAGGGGTTTGGGGCCGTCACGGTGCCCCTGCCCGGCTGGGACGGCGCGCGGGCGTGCGGGCTGCTGCCGTTGCTGGCGGGACAAGGGACCGGTCTCAGCTGCGCTGGCTCCAGGGGGTCGCAGAACTCGAACGGGGTCCGGCCAGCCTGCACGCCCTGCCCGCTGGTCATCGCTGGAGAGTCCGTAAATTAAAAAAAAAAAAAAACAAGAAAAAAAGCACAGTCACATCTATCCTCAAGGCTCGCTGCAAGATCACCGGCGCTCGATGGCTGGGAGATGGAGTCGGGAAGTTTGGAGGGTGAGAAGGGGGCGGTGGTGGGATGTCACCTCGCCTAAAGGGGACAGCATGGTCCCCACGTGTGGCTCGGTCCCCTGCAGCCCCTCTGGGGGACACCCCCGGGACCCCCTGCAATAGGGGATGGTGACGGCAGCCCCCGGGCTGGCTCCCCAGAACAAGCAGCTGGGGCTCAAAACCATCAGCTGGGCGTAAAAATTAAAAATAATTTTGGAGGTAAGAAAGTTGGGGGGGGGTGGCACCCATAGAGAGGGTCTGAATCCCGCTACAAGGAGGGTGTGGGACCAGAGAAAGGGACAGAAGCCGACGCACGGCTCCATCGCTGACCAGCCTCTGTCCCCTCTGGGGGTGACCCCGGGCGGGATCCGTGCCCCCCCTTACGCCGGGCAGCAGGAGGGGAGCCCCAGCAGCGATGCTCCCTGCCTGCGCCGCTCTCACCCATCACCTCAATTAAAACGAGGTCGTTAAGCCTCGCGTCATTCTAATTTCTATTTAGATTTTAGGGGTTTGCGAGTTCAGCTGCAGTTTGCCACCAGGGAGCACGTCTCAAACGCTCCCGCTGGTGGGTGGCCACCAGCCGCGGCTGCTGGCAACCCCTCTCCCAGCACCTCGGGGACGGGTTTAGGGCTCACCGCTGCCGCCCCGCGCGAGTTAAACCTTCGGGGAGGCTGGTGGCCAATCTCCTGGGCTGGTGGAGACGCTGTCACCCAGGAGGGTGGCAGGTGGCATTCCAAGCGCTCGCCGTGCCCCAAGGGGCTCGCCCTCCTCGCCTGCAGGATTCCCGTTCCTCCGAAGGCAATCAGCCTCGGTTTTAATTCTGTCAGAGCCTTACGAGCATCCCTGCTGCTGAAGGTACCAACCATCTCAGCCCTGGGGACAAGAACGTCCCGGGCAAGGCTTGAGCTCGAGCTTCTGACCGATGAATCCAGCTGGGAGGCGATGGGTCAACCGGCTCCTTCCCACCCCCCGGACACTTCCCCGAGGGAGGGGGCGCACAGCACAGCCCCCCGCTGCCTCCGGGCTCAATGCAACCATCACTCACCCCCCTTCCAGCATCCATCTCTCACACCCCACCCCTTACCCCGGGGAGCCCACACCCCAATTTATGAGACCCCCACGGGTCCCTTCTGAGAGCCCCCCCGCAAACCCAGCCCCCCAGGTGGGTTTCACCCCACTTTGCGGCGCGGTTTCGGCCGCGCTCACACCCCCACGTTGTTTTTCCTCCTGCTCCGCTGCTCCTACCCTTTTAAAGGCTCTGCTGCTGCAACCCGAGTCCTCCAAAAATATCCCAGCCCTGCCTGCCAGAGCTGCCTCGTGGGCTTCCCGCTGGGCTGGCACCCAAAACCTCATCATCTCCATTTGCTGAATAAATAACGGGACGATTATCCCTCCCCGGGCAGGATGCGGACCAGCAGCGAACTGGTTTATACTGGGCTCTGTCCTGCTGCTTGCTCCTCCTTCCCTCTGCTCCCAAAGCTGCATTCACGACTTGCAGCGGCGGCGACACGAGGGATGCGACAGATCATTATATCCATGAAAAACCAAGTGTGGGACGGGAGAAGCCCCGTGGGGCCAGGACCGGCTCTGGCACGCTGCCCCGGGGCTGTCACAGCACCCAAGGGGACACGAGCATCCCCCAGGGCACGGGGCTGGCACGGGGACATCCAGCACAGGCTCTGACCTGCAACGGCTGCAGCCACTGGGGGAAGTTATTTGGGCAAATTCACGCTGCGGTTGGGAAAACTTGCTCTCCCCTCTGCTGGGAAGAGCCGTGCCGCTGTTACCGCCCAGCCCGGGGAAGCCCATCCCGAGGAGCCCCAGCTTCAGCCTCCGGCCACCACGTATTATTATTATTATTTTTTTTTTAATTTCTTTTGCTATAGGACACCCTGAATTTATTATTTGCCTGCAGGCTCCTTCAGGAAAGAAATCCTAATGTTTTCTTTGGTGAAACTACTCACTTTGGAAAAAACAAACAGGTTTTTTTGGGTTTTTTGCTTAATAAAAAGCCTCTGATGCTGCAATCTGGAAGCAAGAGCGAAGCTTTGAAACCTCCAACACCTCCAGCTGAGCCTGCTGCTCCCTCACGACCACGCACACGTCTCGGAGGGACACCATCCTCTCCCCTTCCTCACACCACGGCATTTGCGGGGGCACCGCGGGGCTCGCCGCCACCAGCCCGCCAAGCCCAGCTCCCCCAGAGCATCCCCGCGGCCGGCGCTGGGATGGTGGTACCCGGGAGGGGCAGGGATGGGGGAGACCCCCCGGCAGGGAGGTCTGGGGGTGTTCCCCGGCGCTGGACACGTACGGTTGAGCGCGGCGGGGGCTCTGGCGGCGGTGCTGGGCTGCAGGGGGGCTGCCAGCATCTCGGGTTTGACGGCGACGCCGCTCACGCCGCTCTCGGTTCTCTCCGGCGCGCACAAGCCGGGCAGCTGAGCCGCCTTCTCCAGCGAGGGCAGGAGCTGGTCCAGCTGCTCCAGTTCGGCTGCAAACTAAGGGAAAAAAAAAAAAAATCACAAGTGGGTGACTGAGCCCAAAACACAGCATCGGGGAGAGCGGGTGCTGTTTTCACGTGCACAGAGCCCCCCGATGCTGCTCCCTGCTTCCCTTCGCTTGCTGGGAAACCGAGCATCCCGCACGGATGGAGAAGCAGCCGCATCCCTCTGCAGACCCTGGGGGGACAGCCCTTGTCCCCCCTCCCCACGCAGGGGTCCCCATCCTCCTGGTCCTCGGCAGCAGCTTCGAGATGCTGCAATTAGCTTAATTATTAATGGTACATACAACCTCCAGCTCTTTAAAACAGGAGATAATTTGCTTTGTTATACACATATGCTTACGCTGAAATTATAATAATAAAAAAAGGTTTTTTCTAAGAACCAGAAGTGACTTTTTGGAGCAAGCGTCCAAAACCGACGCCAGCCCCGGGCATGCATTACCCTCAATGGGTTTGTAAAACACCATTCAGCTTTTCCAGCCTTCGCCACGGCTACGAGTAGAGGAGGAGAGGTTTAGCCCGAGGACTCGAATAAACGGGGAAGTCACTGGGAAAGGGATTTGCACCAGTGGCTGCCCCAGCGGCGCTGTAAAGCAGCAGGGTGGGATGAAAGGGGCTGAGATAAACGAGCTTTGGCTGAAAAGAAAAAAAAAATATCTCAAGGGAAACCAACTGCTCTAAAATCTAAGGATGCTTTCTGCCTCCGCAGCGTTAGGGAACGCCGGGTCATTAACGGGGGTAATTAATGGGCACCCTGACAGCACTAGGGGAAACCTTTGCGTTTGAGTGAGGGAACGAAGCTCCAACCTGGAGAAGTTTCTCTCCGAACCCCAGCTGGAAGCGTTCCACATCTCAGCCGATCTCACTTCGTATCTCAGATCCGAGACGGACGGCAAACGGCGCGGAGGTCGGCGCATCGCCAGGACAAAGCCCCGGGTCCTCCACCTTGGGCTGGACCCTCCAACGACGGCAGCTCCTCCCAACCCACCAGCCCCGTCCCGCGCCCGAGAGCCGCCAGCCCCCGCTCACACTCCCACCACGGCAAATATTTCCTTCTCACCCTTCACCGCTCTTTCCTCCCCCCTTGCCTACAGTCTCCCGGAGCTCCTGGGTCGGTGGCATTTTGAACAAGGCACACGCTTGTTTCTCCTCCACAGCGGCACGAAATGATGCTTGGACGCTGCCGATGATGGAGAGCGCACCACGAGCGGCAGGCGTCGATATTCCAACTCATATTGGACCAACCAGTTGTCTTCTTTTTCCCTCCATCAAATCCTAACCCCAAAAATCCTCCTAAATCTCCTCCTAACATCCCCCAGGCTCACGGAGAGAATGAAACGCAGCAAATCCAGCTCCTGCAGCAGACGTTTGCGTGTCTCCGCTCTTCCAAACACTCTGATTTCTCCACCAAGCAGAATTCCTTTGGCCAAACCCAGAGGACAAACGGGAGACACCCACCACGGGGCAGAACCCCATCGCCTCCATCCGTCTCCTCCGCGGGGAGGGCATTTCGGAGGCAGCTGTGGGGGTTAAGCGGAGGCAGAACGGGGGCAGAGAAGCTCTTGTGCTGCTCGTTGGGCGCGGGAAGCGGCTGGAGGACGGAGAGGTGGGGATGGAGGACACGCGGTGGGAGCAGCGCGCTCGTCCGCTGTTTTCTGGAGTTCCCAAACTTGCACTGGGGATCTTTAACGGGTATTTTATTTCTCCTCCACGCCTAGAAAATGGACGGTGCCGGAGGGCTGGAGCAGCTCAGGGCATCCAGTCCTGCTTGGAGAAGACTCCCATCTTCACGACCAATTTCTGGCCCCAACCGGAGGAGAAACCCCCACAGTGTGAAGGATGGAGACATGGGGTGGTTGGGTATTTCTGAACAGCTTCTCACCTCCGCCCTTCACCCCTTGCCCAGCTGGCTCGCAGGATGGCCCAGGTGTGAAGTCAGCTCGGCGAGGAGGATGGAGATGCTTCCAGGTGGTACCCACCCAGCAAACCTTCAGCCCTGGCTGGACCTTCCCCCGGAGCTGAGGCACGTCTCCTCCCAAGCCAGCTGGGCAGTGAAATACTTGCACAAAGTCAACAATCCCACGATTTTATTGTAAGCTTCAGATATGCTGAATTTTCTGTGGAGCCCTGGCTCCTGGAGGCAGCTATTTCCACAGGGATCTCCAGCTCTCTGTCTTCACTTTTTTTTTTTTCCTT
>WKFP01014647.1:20254-38983 GCA_011057875.1 Pterocles orientalis | reverse complement strand
TTAATGAAAACCCATCTTGGAAAGCAGACTTCCTAAACAGCCAGGGCAGGAGGAACGGTGAGAAATATCACCTAAAACCATCCAAATGGCGCCGTTGGCTCTCAACCCAAGGCTCTGGTGAGGCTTTAAGTGCCACCAAAGACCCCATGATGAAACCGTGGGGCTCGGGGGAAGCAGAGGAAGCCAGATGAAGAGCTCGGCAGCTGGGCACCAGGGAATAACGTGGCCCCAGCGGGAGCGAGACGGTTCTTGCACCTCTCACGCTCATGTCCCGGCAAGTTTGTTTGCTTTGCCCAACCATACCGCTCGGCGTAATAAAAGCTATTATCTCCTTGTACAAATCTCCCTTTATTTTCTCTGCTCGCAGGAGCGTTAAGAGGATTAAGGTCTATAAAAGTTTGTTCATGGGAAAAGCTGAAACGAAAACGGAAGGACTTGCACAGCTGGCTCCAAGGTTGGAGATTTTTGTTTTGGTTTGTTTTGGGTTTTTTTCCCCCCAGAAGAAAGAGGTTGATTGTGTGACTTTGTGCTTTTTAGGGACGGCAACGCTCGCACCGCCGGGCGCTCTGATGGGTCAATGATCGCTTGTAGGGACGGGCTGGGGTGAGCTGCCCTCTGAACCCCTCTCGTGCGCAGGACACTCTGCTCAGACGAGATGTCTCCATCGTGGCTGCTGGAATAGAGGTGGGACCCCTGGCATCCTGCTGCGGTACCCAAAGGGACGCCAGCTCACGGGGTGGATGAACCTCTCTCCCATCACCAACCAAATGACCCGGGGTCCAGAGCAGAGGGAGGACAAGCCCAGAGGAGGCAAAATCCTGTTGGGGTGCTGTCCTGGGGGGAGAAGAACCTTAAAACGGGTTTGTATCCATCTCACAAAGAGTAAGGAGGGCCAGGATTTTAAAGAAAGGGGATTTTTTTTTCCTCCAGCTTTTCTATTTCTCTTAAAAATGAGACTGAATCAAGGAAAAAAAAAAAGGAGGAAAAAAAAAAAAGCTAAGCCAGCACAGCAGAAGGCAAGAGGAGGAGTGATTTCTACAGGTGGTTTATGACTCTCTGCATGATCCACACGCCTGTTACATCCTATCAGATCCTCTTCTTACGGCGAGGTGCTAAAGGATTTATTAGTTCTTGACAGTGTGAGATATTTAAAAGCTCGAGGATGTAATAACCAAATGTTCACTTGTTAAAATCAAGGCACTGTTCGGAGAGGTCTGCGCAATTCTTAGCCGCCTCCCCTTCCCCTCGGTCTATATTTAAGCTGCCAGTTAGATTAAAACCGTCAGAGCAGGGATGAGAATTTTATTGACATGCTTTGTAGGTGGTACGGCTCCATAAAATCAACACATACAGAGGATGCTCCCTGGCGTTGCTGCTCAGGCAGAGATTTTTATAGTGGTGACCTGGGGGAGTTTGTATCTGAAATCAATCTTTGATATAAACCAGATTCCAGAGGATACGGAGAGACAGACTTCCCGAACGTCTGCAGCGAGCGTGGGCAGGGCTGCAACCCGCTGAACGTTTCGCACGGCAACCAAACTGCGGAGAAACGGAGGGCGTGAAATTCCCCGAGCCCGCTCCAACAAACCCTTCACCCCCCGTGAGCGAGGTGCAGTGAATTACTCTGCCAACGGGGAGGTTTCAATCCCGGGAAGGGCGCAGGATGGGGCAGGGGACCCACGCGGATGCTCGGGAAGCAAAGCGAGGCGTCTCGCCTTGGCTATGCGCTGGCAGAAGTCGCTGCCGTGGATGAGGATGTGGGTCTCGAGGCATTTTTTCAAAACCAAAATTTTCAGATTTATAGAGATGGAGGCTAGCAGAATTTACCAGATCGGCCAGTCTGACTTCTTGAACACCGCAGAGCCACCAAAGTTCCCCCACCACTGTAAACCCTAAAGTTCTGTTTGGCCAAAACCCGTCGCAACCCACCGCTTCCCTTGGCGGCTGGTTCCCAAAGCGATCGCTCTCCCAGTTGTAGCTCTGGGCCCGAGTCCTAATTTGTTTTTGTCTGGCTTCAGCTTTGAGTCATCCTCTGTTATGCTGGATTAAAAAACCTCCACAGTAGCCAGCATTTTCTGTCCTTGTTAGTGTTTATAGTGTCGTCACCCTGTCCCCGCTCCTTTTTTTCACCCCCGGGATACACTCAACGCAGCCCTCCAACCTTTCAAGCTGCAAGACGTTTTCTCCAGCCCCTGGCTCGTTTCCGTAGCTCTCCTCTCTGCCTTCTCCGGATTTTGCAACCTCCTTCCAGCGTGGATCCCATGCCTGAGCTCCGGTTTTGTCCCATCAACTCCATCGCCCAAGAGAAGTCCCCTTTGCTCTTCATCACATCCCACGTTCACACTGCCTGCCTTCGCTTCCAGGATCTCCAGGTCTTCTTGAAGAGCACCACTCCCTGGGATACCATCCATCCAGCACTCCTGCATGCCCGTCCTGCGCTGGTCTAGCAATGATTTTATATTTCCTTCCACATCCATGAAGATGTTGAAGAGCGTTGAGATCTAGCAGAGCCTCCCAAGAAGTTCCATGGAACTCAATTTTGAGAATCAAGGTCCTTCACGAGGATGAGGAGAGGTCACCGGCGGTGTTCCTCTGGCTCCCAAGGTAGAGTGGTCGTGCAGGGAGAACACAACCCGAGGGTGGGTTGAACCCTTCACATGAAAGAGGACCAAAGAGCAGAACGAATACCCCACTTCTCTGCCAAACTGTGCTCGTTCCTCCCACCACCCCTTGAGGGTCATCCACCCATCAACCAACAACAGGAGCTTTGGCTAAAAGTTGGGGACGGCTTAATGGAGGTGACAAGAGGAGACAACAACCACCACCTCCAGCATACCAGGGGTGGTACCAGCAACAATCTAATGCTACTGGGAAGAAAAATCACGTCACTCTGGGCCAATTCACCCAGGAAAAATGAAGTTTAGTTGGAAAATCCAGCAATGATCTCTTGGGTTGATTGAAGGAAAGGCAAAACTATCTGACACCGAAATCCCAGGAGAGCCTGGTTTGTTGGACAAGTCAACTGAAGGTAGAGAACAAAAAATAGAAAAATATATTAAGGGAAGGGCAGTAATTACCAATCAGAAGGAAGAATAAACCAAATTAAAGGGCAATACTGGCACAGAAATGATCCGAAACTCGTTTCCACTGAAAATGAGCTCTTTTTTTCATCCTCTTCAGGATCCCAGAAGGATTCCTGGAAGCATGAAGTTAAACAGTTAAAAGAACAGGATCTGTTTGTGCTGTTTACCTTGGATCGGTCGCACTCCAGGGCTCTCAGCGGGCACCTAACGAAGCCAAGGAGGAATTCCCCCTCCCCGCTATCATCAGGCCTCCAGGGCTTGGTTGTTTGTCTTTCTCTGTAGCCCTCTAACACACGGTGAAAAACTGGCCGCTGGGACGGGATGGAAGCGGTGGGCGTCCCTTCCGCTGGTAGCACCAGCAGCTCCACCAGGGTTGATCCAACCACCAGGTTTGGGATGAAGAAAGCTTCCCTCCCCAGCACCTACAAACACCGCTGGCCAAGAAGGTCCTTCCCGAGCTTGGGATGAAGGCAGAGGAACCCAGAGTCTGCGAAAAAGCGCCCGAAGGCAAGAGCAAAGCTCCCCTTTTCTGACCTCCCTTGAAGCAAACGGAACCCGATAAAGTCAATGCGTTGAAAGAGGAGACTACAGCACCAGGCTGACAGTTGTAGCCTGAAGAGAATCCAATCTAATTTTAGTTTTGACACAAACCTTAATGTGGTTTTAATTAATTAATTTTAAAAACCCCCTTTAATTAATGTAAACCCCTTAAAGCGGTTTTCATTTACTCCATTTCCAGGAGACATTTCCACTTCTATTGCTCCTCGGATGCCATTCTGCTGATTGCTTTTGTTCTTCAGTCAAACCTCAAACGCTAGACCTGAACTTTTGTTTAGAATACACCGCTGGCCTCGCAAGCTGGGACGCTTTGAGCTCAGGCTATTTCTTGAGCCTTCACTTTAATAATTTTCCAAGTAAATGGAGTTTCCATCTCTTCTCTTGACTATGCAAAACCTCTACAACTTGCTCTTCCCCTGCATGAAAGTGTCCTCTCCTGGGTTCACTGAAGGATTTCTGCATCAACTCAACACATACAAGCTACCAAAAATCACACTTAAATTCTCTGAATCCAATAGTTTATCTCAATTCCTGCGGAAAGGCAGCAGTGGCGCCGTGCTGTCACCCTACCCTCCTGGCCACCAAGAAGGAGCTCTCCAGGCCGCCAAGGAGCTCAGATGTGATGCTGGAATGCAACAGGACATCTCTGCGGTCTGGAGTCCAGTCCCGTTGGCTCTCCTGATGGCAACCTGCATCCAGCAGAGCAGCCACTCGCTCTTGTCTACAACCTGCTCCGCTGCGTGACCACCCTGGGCACCGCATGGAGACACCACCTCCAGTTTTGGGCCCCTGGCGTCAGACAAACGGGAGGGAGTTCAATGGAGGCCACCAAGATGGCCAAGGCTGGAGCGCTGATCCTGAGATGAGAGGTTGAGGGAAGGGGTTTGCTCAGCCTGGAGAAGAGACGGCTTTGGGGCACCTGGTGAGAAGATAAGAAGCCATGGGTGTGAGTGAAGCAAGAGATGTTCAGGTCGGATAGGAAGAACATCTTCTTCACCACATGGCCAGCCAAGTGTTGGAGCAGGTTGCCCTTGTGCTTCTCTACCCTTGGGAGCTTCCAAAACCCAAGTGGGTGAAGCCATCAGCAACCTGGGCTGATGCCAGTGCTCACCCTGCTTTGAGCCCATTTGTCAAACAACGCTACGAGAGATGGAAATAAGCTTTATGGAGAATGAGATGGTTCCAGGCAGAACCACGAGATGGTTCCAGACCCCCAGAGACATCGCCAACGCCTGGGTAAGACGTTAGAGTTCTCCAGGAGGACACTGGATTACAGTACGAGGAGAGGAAGAGCTGAAATGCAAAGGTATTCAAAAATACCAAACGCAAGAAATAACGCAAGCGTAAGCAAGGCAGCGCACGTTGTGCAGAAGGTACTTTCCCTCAGCTGTGCCTTTGCTCCGAGGAACTCAGAAGTTTCATCAGAAACTGGAAATACTGCCTGGGAGTCAACGCGAGTCAGGAAAGACGGGTTCAGATTGGAGTCGGTGAAAGAAGGCTCTGCAGACAATTTAGGAGGATCCTCAACAGAAAAAAAGAAAAAAAAAAAGCCAGAAGACTTTTACTACATTATCCTGGCGAAACAAAGCCAAGGGATGGAGAAGGTCCCAAAGGTCCTTCCACTCCTGCACTGGAGATGTCCAGCTCCTCTCCAGACCCAGTAGCATGGACACGGGCTAGATGTCTCCTCAAAGCTACCAAGAGCGAGTCCATGTAGAGCTCCGTGCCCAGGGGCGGCGGACACAGAACCCTGCGGACTGCGGGTAAGGTGGGAGCCTGGCCCCGGGCAGAGCCTTCGCTCGCTCTGCGCTGGGTTCCTCTTTGGGGTAAAGCTGGCCAAGGGGCCTCGGCTCTGCGACTTCCTTCCACACATCGCACGCAGTTACTCGCTTTGTGGGTTTACGGGAGGAGATTTATGATCTTTAATAACGTACCACATCACTCGGCTGCTGGGACGAGAAGCTCTTGACTCAGCGCCCGGGGACAAGGTCTCCTCCTCCCAAAACCTCACGCCACCATCGCAGGCTGCGGGAGAAGCCTCTTCCCAAGTCTGACCATCGCTATATACAAACCCATGGGTTTTTCCTTCTCTTTTTAAAGCTCACCATGTGCTGGCATTCCCAAACCCAAGAAGAACCTCAGCATCCGTTTCAAAGAGGCTTCCGCTCGTCCCGCTGAGGAGCCAGGACCCCTCTGTGCCGGGAGCTCTACACGTACATCACAAAATAAATCCAGGATCAAATCTAAGCATACGACACGACAGCAGGGAAACTTAATTAAAGGCAAGCCACCGACAGCCCAACGATTGCACGCAACAGAGCAGCCAAAATCAATAATTATTTCATATACTCCACTTAATTAACCTCCTCTATTTACCCAAAAGGAAAACGACTTCCCCAAGCGGGTTAACTTCCAAACGGGGGGTGGTCTTAAATGAAGGGTCCTCTTTCTTTTTGGGGGGATGTTCCCTAGAGATGGAGCAGCACAGGCTTGCTGGAAGGAGCCCGTCTTATTGTGGCCACATTTCAGGGGAAAAAAAAAACCCAAATAAAAAGATATCAGGACACAACCGCTCCATGGTGTTGCTGGACCCGAAGAAGGACACCTCCATGCAGTAGAAAAACAAAAAATTTTTGTGTGGTCAGAGAAGAGAGGGAAAAGCTCTTATCCCTAAAGCTCCTGAAAATTATTGAAAGCTCAAAAACCAGCCTTCCCCCCTCCCTGCCCAAAGGAACTCAAAAGTTGAGGGTCATCTTCGCAGGTTAGCACAGTAACGTTTGGAAAATAAAAGTTAATTCTTCCCCTACCGCCCTTTAAAACATCCTGAAATCAGGTCACTATTCTGTAACATTATTACAGAATAAAATTGCATTCATTAAATTTTTTTTCCCCCCCCTATACCTCTATAGGAATAAATTCACCAGCTCCACCAACGGAAAGCCGGGCTCCAGGGGGGCTGAAGGGACCATACAGGGGGGCTGAAGGGACCATACAGGGGGTCCTACATCCCTCCATCACCGCCAGAAGCCCGGCACAGCACAGGCAAGCAGCGACTCGGAGTCCTGCATGAGATCATTTGTACAAATCCAAGCAAACACAGAAGAAATCCTTCACTTTGGCAACTACAGAATAAATCTGCCGGGGCTTTTGGACCTCGCAGGACCACAAACTCCTGAGCATCACCCCAGGCGTCCTGGACCAGGTAGCTGCCGGCTCTGCGTCCCGGTTGCTGCAGAAGCCGAACATACGGCGGCACAGCGGGAGCGACCGGCAGCACGCGGCGATGAGCAAAGGCAGGAAGGACGGGTGGAAGGAGGTCCCTTGGACGTCGGCGGTGGTGGAGTCACGTGCGATGCCTTAGGAGGTGTTTCAAGGGCAACCCTGGAGTTTGTAGGCGGCAGAATGAAAAGCTCGGTGTTATTTGATTTATTCCATTAAGGCGCTGCATTTATCCTCCCGCTCTGGGAGGAAATTAAGCAGCCTAGCCATGGAGAAGGCTTTTGGGAAAAGACCTGGGAGCATCATCTTAAAAAAGACGCTGCCGAGGTTGGGAGCTCTGCAAGGGAGATGAGAGGACCCCTGTGCCGGCTCCCATCTCCATCAGATCTCCGCACGCCGCTCATCACCCCTTCCGTAAACCAAAGGTTATCACCTTCCCGAAACTGGGGTGTTACATTAAAAAACGCATCCAAAGGAAAAAAAGAAACACCTTTTTGGAGCTCGCGTGTCACCGCAGAGCCTGGCGTTGCCCGGGCGTTGGATACCGAGGCTGTGCCTCTCCTCGAGGCAAGGGTGACCCTAACCTCCATGGGGTAGGCATCAGGTATCGCATCGTCTTACAGAAAAGGAACAAACCAAGTGGTGGTCTGTGCATCGACACAGCATCTCCAATATCTCTGCTCATTTCTGCACTCTCCCGTATGACCATGATGCCTTCTTGTCACATTTGCAGACACACCCCGGCTACCTTCCTGGTGGCAACCAAGCCTCCTGACCCCACCGCAGCTCCACCACGCTGCCCTGATGGCTTCTTCTAGCAGCCTTCACACCCCCTCTGCCAACCCTACGCGCCAAAGAGCACCTCGAGCAGCGAAGCCATCCAGCTCGCCTCCATCCGGAGGGTTTTGACCACGGCAGCGCTGCTCTGGATCCAACCAGCCTTGGGCAAGCTCATCTCCACATGATGGATGGACACCAGCTCCGTCTCTCGGCACGGCTCCACAGCACAGGACCTTTCTTCTTTTCAGGAAGAAATTCTTCCCTGTGCGGGGGGTGAGGCAGTGGCCCAGGTTGCCCAGAGAAGCTGTGGATGCCCCATCCCTGGAGGGGTTCAAGGCCAGGCTGGATGAGGCTTTGGGCAACCTGGGCTGGTGGGAGGTGTCCCTGCCCATGGCAGGGGGTGGGACTCAATGGTCTTGAAGGTCCCTTCCCACCCAAACCATCCTGTGGTTCCATCATTCTATGACCCACCCCAGAGAGGACCTCCAGCGTCCATGCACTGAGCACGATGCCAATTTGAAGGCAAAGGGGAGGGAGGTCCCCATGGATGGACCGCTGCCCCACGGAGCTCAGGAAGGATGCTCAGAGGGATTTTCTCCTTGCTGACCTCCACACCACCCGGGAGACACCGGTGACCTCTCCTCCTCCTTCCCCAGCGCACGGCCCAGGGCTCCAACACTCAAACCGCCCGACTTGAAAAAAAAAAAAATCAGAAAAACTTTTGCAGGACGGACAAAGGCTGAAAAATTAACTGCCTGGCCTCTTCCTCCGCTGCGTTTATTGCTGTCTTGGCAGATGAATTTCAGGTTGCTGCCACAGCCGCAAACCGCGTGTTCTGCCAACTGCACATTACTAACATTGGAAGGTGTCCAGACCTAGGAATCTTTTCTAAAAGCATTTGCTTCATACTTTAAATAGCAGCCCAGCAGGCAGGGGGATGGGAGGGAGGGCTCAGCCCCTGCCTGCGATCCACCCGCAAGCTTCTGCCGGCTCCTCTGCCCCTTGGCGGGTTCAAACCCAGGACGTCCCGCGGCAGCGGTGCAGGGGTGGGGAGAGGCGGTGGGATGTGACCTCCAAACCCCCCGGGGCCAGCAGCGGGGATGATGCCCCCTTGGGATGTCCCTGTTCCCCCGGCGCTGCCACCTGCCCCTTCCCAAGCTCCCCAGCTCTACACCTGGCACGTCATTAATTAAATTAATAACCGGGCGTTGGCTGTTTGTTCATTGAAATCTCCTCTGCTACAGGGTTTGGAGCAACCCTCCTCGGTGTGTATGGGTTTTGCTGGTTACTGGGCTGAGCAGCACCGTTTCCTGGGATTTCTCTGACTTGCTGGGACGTCCTGAGCCCACCACGGCAAAGCCCAAACCCCCCGGTTACAGGAAATCGTGTCTCCAGGTGGGATTCCTAACGGAGCACGAGAAGGAGCACGGCCACGCGCTGCAACGCACGTCACCGGTCCCAGCACCGCAGCAACAAACCCACGTCGTCAACGGTCAGCAAATATTCATCAGGTTTATGGCTGAGAAACAGCGAGGAGGAGGAGGAGGAAGCACATGGGCAGGGAAATACAACCTCTAACATTTGATACAAGGACAGAAAATTGTCAAATTGACAAATATTCTGATTTTTCGCTGTTATTTTCTCCTACCTCCTCGTGCAAAGTGCTCTTGCAGTAAACTAAGAACAAATACAGGTGAAGTTTCTTTTCTTCCATAATTTGGCACGGCGCTAGATAAGACGGCAACGCAGAGCAAAGCTCAAGGCATAATATTTTTAAGTAGTGCTTGTCCTAGTTAATGTTCAGCCCTGCTGGGCAATGTCAAGAAAACTAATGAGCAGCGAAGTGGCAGCAAGCAGGGACCTGGGCGTACTCACCCGCTACCAAATTCCTTTCAGAGCCCGGGCACAACGTGAATGAAATCTAAACGCGGCCGTCCTGGATCGTCAGGAAGCCTGGGCAGCCCCTGCAACGTGAGCCGAATGCTTGCCCCAAAATTCGGTGCCTGAAATAGCAGCGAGCTGGGAGGACCTACCGCAACGCCCGGCTTGTGATGGGACACGGGAACGGGTCTGAGCTGCAAGAGGGGAGATGGAGATGAGATATTGGGGGAAATTGTTTATGATGAGGGGGGTGAGGCAGTGGCCCAGGGTGCCCAGAGAAGCTGTGGATGCCCCATCCCTGGAGGGGTTCAAGGCCAGGCTGGATGAGGCTTTGGGCAACCTGGGCTGGTGGGAGGTGTCCCTGCCCATGGCAGGGGGTGGCACTGGGTGGTCTCCAAGGTCCCTTCTGACCCAAACCATCCTGTGACTCCACGATTCCATGGAGCGCCCGTAGGTGCCTACCCACATCCCAGCCAAGAAATTTGGGAAAAATTCAACATCTGCCATCAGGCAACGCGGCTCCACCGGGAGTGTGCGACGGGAGCTTTGGCAAAGGCAACGCTTGATGGACGACGTGCTCTGAGCGCTGAGCGGGACTCACCTTGTGCGCGAAGGACAAAGTCTTTGCACGAAGGACAAAGTGTTTGAGCGCAGGGGCTGGGCAGTCCTCAGCAGGCACGACGCAGAGCGAGCTGGAGCCCACCCGCAGCAGCCCCAGGAGGGATGCTGAGCTTACAAGGACCTGAACAAGCCCCACTCCCTCCTTAACACACCTCTCCCCGTCCACGCACGGCTTGAGCCCTTTGGACTTCCACATCTCAGTCTAGGAGTTGGCTCTCGGGGTGAATTTTAACCTTTATGGGGCTTCTCAAGCACCTCTTCTGTGTTCACAGGTTACGGCGGTGGGAGGCGGATTAATGCCTCTCTGGTGGCAGGAGAACAGACCTGACAAGGGTACGTGGTTCTCCAGCAAGTCTCGCACAGCCTGCGGCAGTTTTCTGCCCTTCACCTCCCCCAGCCACAGAACGGGGTGTTTGCACAGTTAACAGCGATATTGCTAATAAGCACTCAATGAGCCTGATCCCAAAAGCTCACCGAGCACTTCTGATTATTTTAATCTAAGGAATCATTCCAGGATGAACCACAAACCCAGAGCAAAGTGCCTCCTTGCACCAACGGCGGCGTCTCAAACGAGCCACGCGACGGCGGTGAAGCACAACCCGCCACCGTGCTGCTTCCAGGAAAGCGGCAAAAAGGAAAACTACGGTAAATGGAACCATTATGTCCGGATTTTTTATGAATTAAGTCATGATTCTCTGCTGCAACTCGGTGTCTGAAGGGTAGCAGGAGACACTGAAGCTCCCGAGAAGCCAGGGCAGGAGGCTGCCGCTTACCTTGCTCCAACCTCTTCATCTGCTGGATCTGATCGACCGTCTTCTTCAGGATCTTGCATTTGTCGGGTTTGACGCTCAGGGTGTCGATGTCCCCGATGTTCGCAGACAGCAGCTCCGCCAGCTCCTCTAAATATTTGTTCTCTTGTTCCCGTCGCCGCTTTTCATTGCTGTTAGAGAAAGGAAAAAAAAAAAAAAGTCACACGAATGACGTCTTCCTACTGCTCCGTCTAGTCGCACCTGGGCACGGCACGAGAACCCAAAACCACAAGTCCTGGCTGGAGTGATGCCTCTGCCACAGCCCGAATATCTCCGAAATACTGGGGAGTTCGTTCAGGTCTTTGTCTATTTTTATGGAGAGAGAAATAACCAGAATTAACGCCAAGGAAGGGACCTACGGCCAGCCAGACTCGCCCAACAAAACCGACCTCTAGCATCCAGGTCTCTGCGTTCCTCTCAAAAATAATTATAGAAAAAATAATCAGAACGTTACATACAGCCTCTTATTTTTTCCACGGTCACCAGCTGCCGCCAAGTTTAATCCTAAATTCATACAGAAAAGTTAACAACATCCACCGGCGGTCACCAAAGCGAAAATCAGAATCAACGGTGACAAGGGGAAAATGAAAAATATTCATGAGATCAACCTTTTTGTCCCAGCGAAATCAGCTTTTCTTTCAGCTCCCGGCCGCTGCACAAGCCCAACACTCTCCCATCAACTGTTTGTAAATTGTAGGAATGGAGAATAGATCATTGACGTGCTATGACATGGCCATCGTGGAAGCCACCAGGACACGGTCACATATTCCTTTACCGAAGATGTTACAAGCATCAAACCCACCAAAATGAACTGTGCACACGGGAGAGACACCGAGAGACGTGCTTGCCCTGAACACCTCCCTCTACACCAACCCTGGGATGGAGTGAGGACAGCTCAAGATGTCCAACACACACTTGTGATGCCTTTTCTCAGGTTGGTTTTCAATAAACCAACTCAGTTTTCATTGGAACCTCCACGGGACGCCCAGAACTCTATTTAAGAGGAATTCCCTGAATGTCCTCAATATTTATCGGACACCGAGACGCTGCTGAGATGCCCATGGGCGTGGTGAGATGTTCCTGGCCTCAGAGAGGACCCACCGCTCACGGAGGGGCTGAGAAACCTCCGGTTACAAAACCTGACCCCAAAAGTCCATCTCAGAAGGAGATCTGTGTCCCACCACAGCTGTGTTCTGCCTTGTTCCACGTGGCCAAAGAAGCCCTGCTAACAGCTGAGGGCTTGGAGAAGAGGTTTGGTTTATGTTCTCTGCTGAGAGTGGAAACAACCAGAGCGGGAATACACCCGGATAACTCTGCAGAAGCCCTTCAGCAACCACAGCTGTCCCAAAGTGGTTCTCCCCCTCTGCTGCGACTGGTGAGACCCCCCTGGGGTGCTGCGCCCAGCTCTGGGGTCCTCAGCACAGGACAGACACGGAGCTGCTGGAGCGGGGCCAGAGGAGCCCCGGAGATGGTCCGAGGCTGGAGCAGCTCCCGTGCGAGGACAGGCTGAGAGAGTTGGGGGTGTGCAGCCTGGAGAAGAGAAGGCTCCGGGGAGATCTTCCAGCACCTTCCAGTGCTGAAAGGGGGCTACAGGAGAGCTGGGGGGGCTCTGGATCAGGGGGTGCAGGGACAGGACCAGGGGAACAGTTTGAAGCTGGAAGAGGGGAGATGAAGATGAGATGTGAGGAAGAAATGTTTTCCTGTGCGGGGGGTGAGGCAGTGGCCCAGGGTGCCCAGAGAAGCTGTGGATGCCCCATCCCTGGAGGGGTTCAAGGCCAGGCTGGATGAGGCTTTGGGCAACCTGGGCTGGTGGGAGGTGTCCCTGCCCATGGCAGGGGGTGGCACTGGGTGGGCTTTAAGGCCCCTTCCCACCCAAACCATCCTGGGATTCCATGAAAAGGGAATGAGACACCACCAGCCCTCCCCTCCAAGGAGCCCCTCGGGTAGGCTGTCCAGATGTTTTTTTATTTTTTCCTGTTTCCAGCCACTTTATTAGCTCAGTATCCAGGCCTGATAGGTAGATGTTGTCTCTTGGGTGTTTTACAGCTGCTTAAATTTGCTCTCACATGATCTGACAACCGCAGGGATGAGCCTCCACCATGAACCTCCCCTTCCTCCCAAGTTCCCCCTCCATCACCTCGCTTCTCCTCCTGCCCACATCTCTCCAGGTGTCGTGACTGCCCAGAGGAGCGAGAGGAATGACTGCCTCTCGAAGGAGCTGAGAGCTAAGGTCAAACTAATCCCCAGTTCTCCCGTGAACCAAGAATCAATAGCAGAGGGGAGAGAAAAAAAAATTCCCTCTGTTGTGGGTGAGCTCATTTCATGAAAACCCTTAATGTCGCTGTTGCTGTGGCAACTTTCAAATTGTAGGAGGGAGAATTGGCCAATTTTCCTGACATAAAAGCATCATAAGAATATTACAGCAGTGGGCTGTTCTTTATGAGTCCCAAGTATCATCAAAAGCAATAGTCAAACCTTCCAGGTTTTAACAACTGAGTTTTGAAGTTCACTTTGCTCCGGAGTATGTTCGGGGGGACTCTGGCCAGCCCAGGGAGGAGAATGAGGTCCCCCCCCGGCACGGCTGTGAGTCAGGAGATGGTCTGAAGGAAGGAAGACGCAACCCTGGTGAGGACTTCTCTGCTGGTTTTGGTAAAATGCTTCAGGTCCTGTGTTGGGGGTTGGATGGCCAACCCAACGACAAGTATTTGAGTCAACCCTTTAGAAACGCTTGTAGGTGCTCTGTGGGTCTAAAAATTCATTGTGCTTGGACAAGGAAGGAGAATCCTCCATCCAGAAGTTTCTGCTTCTCTACAATCAGTTTGTTCCTTGTCCTACATATTTGGAAAGATCCCTGGTGCTGGCAGCAGAAGGCTTTCTTGGGGTGCTCAGAATCACAGAATCCCAGGATGGTTTGGGTTGGAAGGGACCTTGGAGCCCACCCAGTGCCACCCCCTGCCATGGGCAGGGACACCTCCTACCAGCCCAGGTTGCCCAAAGCCTCATCCAGCCTGGCCTTGAACCCCTCCAGGGATGGGGCATCCACAGCTTCTCTGGGCACCCTGGGCCACTGCCTCACCCCCCACACAGGAAAACATTTCTTTCTCACATCTCATCTCCATCTCCCCCTTCAGCTTCAAACCGTTCCCCCTCGCAGGGCTCAAGCAACCAGAGATCTGCTTTCCGAAGGCAGAGCAGATGAAGCAAAGCCAGGTGCGTGCTCATCCACATCCTTCAAGAAGAGGTGCCCAAGGCCACCTTGCCCGGACCCAAGGACCACGAGCTCCACCCCACACTCACCTCCGGGGCGAGGACCGGCTTCGAGACCAGCCTGGAGACAGCAGAGCTCTGACTCAAAGGACTCAGCCAGAAAGGGGAATATTTCAGATAATTCCAGAAGAATTTGTCAGGAATAAGACAGGTACAAGCGCTATCAAAACACAGTCTGTAATTATTACGCCTTTAACGGCACAGCTAAGCCACGAACCGCAGAACCCGCCGCGTGAACTCTACCGAAGGGAGATGTTACAGCCAAAACCTGCGATAAACAGAAATCCTCAACCAACCTCTTAATGCCCCTCGCCCGGAACACCGCAGCCTTTACGCTGATTGTCTGGAATATCACGTATGAGCTGTAAGCGATAGCAAATCCACCCGGGGTTTGCTCAGCGCATCGATATCCTGCGACAACGAGCAGAACGGCATCGCAGAGACACGGGGTGGGCAGCAGCGCCGAACCCTCACCCTAACAGACCCTATCGCCGCGGAAAAGAGCCCGTGGAAGGAGATGACAACTGCCTCTACCCAGGGCTTTGTAGTCTTAAATCAAGGTGGGACGGGAAGGCTCGGTCACAAGCCAAAGGGGCCCTTCTGCAGTGGGCTGAGCTCCGACAGAGCTGCTTCAGACAGAAATATCTTCTGTTCTGTAATCACGCCACGGAGCAAGAGGGTCTCCACCAGAATTTCTGAATATTAGAAGAACACGAATTTCTTGGGAATCTGGCGCCAAGAGACTGAAGGCTCGGGATGACCTGCAGACCTCGCAGAAGTATCTCCCCCAAATTTACCCTGAGAAAGATTTCCTGATGCTCTGAGCGCTCTCAGTTTATAAAATCAATACATTAACTTTGATAACGAGCCTCTAATCATCATTTGCCACCGAACAGCAAGCAGAGCAGATGGGGAGCCGCATTTCCATCATGCTCCATCTTCCATCGCAGCCACCGCTAAAAGCAAAGCGAAGTTCTGGTGGGAAGTGTGAACGTTTCCGAGCGGCTGAAACCCGGCTCCATCTGCTCGAGCAGACGGGACGGAGCGACGCAGTGGGAATGACAAAGTAGCCGCGGCAGGGGACGGATCGGGAGCAACGCACGTACCTCTGGGCTGTATCGCAGGGCGAGCCTTTCCTCTTCCGAGAGTCGGGGTTGGCAGGGTCCGTTGAGCTGTCCCCAAGGCCACTCATGTTGGTTGACCTATTTTGCACCTGGAAGAGAAGAAAGACAAGGTAAGGACACGCTTCTTGCAGCTGCAGGGTGAGCGGTTCTTCTGCGGTAGAGCCACAAAACATGGACCAAGCGACCTCTGAAGAGGTAACGAACCCAACGCAAGTCTTAGTGAGTCAACGGCTCGTTTGTCAAGGAAACGGGGCGAAGGGAAGACAACACACAACCACGCTACCCTCCTTCTGGTGTCCCCTGGTCACCATTTGGCCAAGCGAGCCCTCACCACCAGCACCATCACCCTGCCATCCCAGACGGAGCTCTTCCCCGTACCCCCACAGGTTTTAGCTTCCCGGCCTTAGAGCACTTTAACAACTCTCTAAACACCTTTTTCAAGGCTTTGACGTTTGTTTGTTTGCTTTTGTTTTGCTTCCTTCTGCTGCAAGCTTTCACCTTCAGCCCATCTCCGGCTCCTCTGACGCACGGCTGGCAGAGGACACTCCACCCCTCGCCTTGTGTCTGCGTTCCTGCTCCCCCACCACCTCCTTTCCCCTCAGCACACAGCCTGGGCTCTAAAGAGCTGCAGACTGACTCACCTCTTAACGGGACACGACACCCTCCCACCAACCCCGTCCCCACCTCCCGCTGAGGCTGCCTCCCACCCATGGTCCTCCCAACCCCAACCTCCTCCTGGCAGAGACCTTCCCACCACGGCCGCTCCCTGGGTGGACCCAACAGCGGGCACGTCCTGGCTCCCAGCTCTCTCCACCGCAGGGACACTTCACCCTTATTTTTAGGGTGGCATTTCAACCCATGTTGGGTAAGCTACTCCACGCTATGGCGAAGGAAAGGTCTACGCAACCAAACAGGGTCCAGAAGCTCCAGTGAGAATATTAAATCATAAGGATCATCACACTGCAATACCCCACATGCCAGTGCTTCTTATTTATTAATTCTGTTTTTTATATTTAATTGAATAAAATACTACATAAGCCCCATAATGGCAAGAATTTTTCTTTCCGGGTACTTCACCTTGAAGGGTGTTAAAGAGGTTTGGCCAAAGACAGCGACACCCTCCGACCCAAGAACTCAACCCGTCCCGTCCGACCGCATAAATGGGACTAAACCCATCTACAGGACAGGGACAAAACCTCACACAACACGTTCAACCACGGGATAGAGCTTCTGCAGCACAGAAATCAGCTACGCACGTTGCTTCCCTTGCTTTGCGAAAGCCATCCAGTGATGCTTCGTTGGATCACGCCACCTTCCAAATTCTTCATTTATTTTAGGATTTTTAGAAGTGTTTATCATCGCGAGCAGCTACACATGAGAAATGAAGTAACGGGACCCTGGGCAAGAATTTAGAGAGTAAAAGGACTAAGTCCTTAAATTTAATTCCCTTCGTTTCTTCCAGGACTTTCTTCCATTACTCCAAGAGGAGGGAAACATCTGCGCTCAACACAGCGCCATGGGGAAGGAGCCCGTCTTTCGGCAGCACGCAGGCATTTCTGCTAACGTTTGCGTCACCGGCGCTAAGAACACAGTTCCCGAAATAATTTTAGCAATATTAGCGCCCGCGATCGATGCCGCGGGCACGAGAGCTCACCCACGGCTATCAGAAACCCTGAGCAGATGCCAACAAGCTAGCCATGACCACGGATCCCAGTTCATCCCCCCGTGTTTGGCACGTTCGCAGGAAGGAACGATGCCAAAGCAAATATAAGGCGGGGGGGAAGCAAACTCTTAGTTTTCCAATCTCTGAATTTTTCAGAAGTGCTCTGGGTGAGAAGGGCTCAGTGAAGCTTCAGAGAAGCATCCCGGGGTTTAAACCTTCTTCTTGAAGGTTTAACTTGCCCTCACCAAAACACTGAGGCTCTGTACGCGGCGTTTCTCTTCCAGGTCCTGATCTTTCCTCTTGGCAGCTGAATGAAAAGGAAAAATGAGCAAGGATATGGCAGGTAAAGTCAACTGTCCCACCGGGATGCTCCGCTGCGGGACCGTGGCTTGGCAAGAGCGACCATATGCCCTAGAGAGGTGAACTGAGGACAACGGTGCAGCCTTAGCTGAAATCCTTGGCTTGAGCTAAGCCCTTGATGTAACACACTGAATGTTTCTTTTTTATTGTAAAAGTAGTTTATTTTACAGCAAAACTTGCCAGGGCTGACACGCTAAAAAAAATGTCATTTGGGTCTAAAAATAACACGGATGACTTGGTTCGAAAGCCCTGTTGGGTCAGGGCAAGACCAGGGGACAACGTCCCCCATGAGGGCAAGGGTTGGGCTGGCGGTGCCGGGTGACAGGCAGCCCACACTCGGGGCCGTTTCACTGGAAACCTGATTTCTAAACACCGGCTTCTTGTAAAAACGATAATGTTCTGCTGGCTTAGGAAAGCAAACAGAGGCGGATGAAGGACAGTGGGATGATAATGAAAACAAGGTAATTAGGTCAGCCTGGTGCGGGGAGAAGCAGTTTTCCAGGTTAAATATGGAGTATGAATTACTCCTCTGCTGTCACAACCCACCAAAAAATATATTAAGGGACAGTACAGAACGCTGCTAGTGTCCCCACCAACACTGCTCGATCATCGGGGCTCCTTGGGAGATGTTTGACCATGGTAGGAGCAAGACCCAAGCATCCAAGGCCAGGCTGGGTGAGGCTTTGGGCAACCTGGGCCGGTGGGAGGTGTCCCTGCCCATGGCAGGGGGTGGGACTCGATGACCTTTAAGGTCCCTTCCAACCCAAACCATTCTGGGATTCCATGATTGCATCAACGCAAAGAGTGTTGGCCTCTTGCCTTCATCCAGATGCACAAGGATGAAGCCTCGTCCTAAAGATGCCCTGAACCTGCCACTCTGAAGACACTTGGTGTCATAGTGCAAACCCAAAAATGTAGAACCTTTTTTTTTTTTTTTTTTGGTAACAACTACAGATGCTATCACTGCAACCAGCAGCTTCATGCTTGGTCTTGCCTGCAGCTGGTCCACAGTCCGTGGTGTCGATGAGCAACGCTGTGCCACGCACCACGTTCAGCAGCAAAGCAAACGCGGGCGCTGCAGATTGCAGCTCCCCAACTCCAGCTAAACCATGGCTGAACCCAAACCACCAGCCAGGTCAAAGGTTTGGAGCTTCTCAAAGATGATTCTCCATATCCACCTCATTCTTAGTCCACAGATCATAGAGTCCCAGGATGGTTTGGGTTGGAAGGGAACCTAAAGCCCACCCAGTGCCACCCCCTGCCATGGGCAGGGACACCTCCCACCAGCCCAGGTTGCCCAAAGCCTCATCCAGCCTGGCCTTGAACCCCTCCAGGGATGGGGCATCCACAGCTTCTCTGGGCAC